>JZKD02S2325602.1:85143-123499 GCA_000966675.3 Picea glauca
CCCTAGTGTTTTGATCTAAGAAAGCAAAATTTCAAACACTATCCTATCTTTGTAGCATGTGGGCATGTATGGGCCCGTTACAATATTAAGATGTGTTTGAAAAAGAAAACTAAGATGGGTCCCAAGAAGGGTCGTTGTCCTCTCCTAAAGGTTTTAAACTTTGTTAAGGGAGATGAAATTGGTTCACAATCTTTTTCTGATTCTCAAGGTCACTTGAATGTGCGAGAGAAGAGCATACTAAGCGATTGTAATTCAACCTCTAGTCCCAATTTAAGTTAGATGTGTTTAAAAATGATTTTCACCTTAGATTGTAAGTCAAAACAAGCCATCCATGTGGCAAAAAGCAAATAAGGGAAATTGATTTTTACCCTCCTAAGTGCCTATGTGTGTTTGACTAACCCCTTTATATGATGAGGGGATTTAAGTGTGGTGCAGTTTTTAGAGCATGATTGACATCATTTTTAAGAAGGAAAATAGCCTTCCCCACATCCCAACAACTTATAATGTGAAATTTTGCTTAGATGCGCGACCCCTAGTGCAGACAAAGGCGCACAGAGCGCAGGTGCGCGAACATAGATGGGTCCGTAAGTGCATGTGTGCAGAGAAAGGCTGTCACTTAAGCGCATGTGCGCATGATGCACGTTTGTGGGGTGGAATACCCGCGCACCTGTGACAAACGACCAAGAAAGAAAAATCCGGATGGATTTCTCTCAATTCTCTTTTGAATTATATGGTTGGCAGGTCGACCTAGGCCGGTTTGTGCACTTGCAAGTTAATCAAACTAAAAGAAGAGAAAAATAAACCCAAATGAGGGAGGAATTTGATACCTTTCCCTAGTGGAGTCGCCAATCTGTTGCACCTCCTTCGTCACCTTGGTGAGCATAAATTGAGGTGCTAGCATGCCCAGTTGGGTCTGCTGAGCAAGACAGCTGTAGATAAAATAGTTAGAGAAAGAAAAACAAAACTATAACTAAGAATTAGACTAATAGATGCAATAAGAATTAAAATCATGAGCATAGGAAACAAAGAACAAAAAGACCCATGTCACCAATATTAAAGGCTGGTCTATTGATGAAATCAAAGCACCAAGAAGAAAGGGGACTATGAGTCCCTTCTTCTTCCAAGGGAAGGTTCTTGGACCCTCACAAGCTTGCTCTCCTTACAACAAAGAAAATGAGAATAGTGGTGAAAGAACTCTTTGCAAATCCACTCAATGGAGAGGTGGATTGCTCAATGAAATGGTGCCAATGTGTTCTTGTCAAGGATGGAGTCCTTCAAACAATCTAGGCAACATAACATTAATTTGAATTCCTTGAGAAAATGAGGTGCATTCATGGATTTTTATAGCATTGCATTGGGTTATTGTGTAACTCCTTTGTAGTGTGAAAAGAGGCCATTTAGGGAATTATTAGGTCTTTGAACAGCCCACCATTCAGATCCAGCCCGGATTTGGAGGTCAAATTGGCTTGGGAGCTGAACCATAAGTGGTTGGGAGGCTGACCACATTCATAAATGCGTCATTTAGTAGGTTCAAGGCTTTTTGCGCTAACAGTCACACATCGTGCGCCTGTGCGCACTTTATACGTCCCTGTTCTGCGCATGTGCACGTGTGCCCAAAGTATGCAAAGCGCTCTTCAATTTTTCACTACTTTGTATAGTTTTTGACCTTTTTGAATGCTGTGGTATTAATTCAAGTCCATGAATGACTTCATTCCTGTTTGACGATGTTGAGTTCTTGTAACCATGTGCGGACGAAATTTCAGTGATAATAATGTACTTTCCCAAAGCACACCCCTTGTACAAGTCCCGATGCTCTGTAATGAGCTTTGGAACTTCATTCACAATCTCCCTCAGTATCCTCAGATCCCCATGATGAAAATGGGCCATCCTCATGTGTCATAGCTCAAAAAGATCATTGCTACTAGTAGAATGAAGTAATGCACTCGCTGGCTGGAACATGAGCTTGTACAACTTCTCATGTCGATTCCAAATCACTTTGGTCGAATTGATACTGAACCCCTTGGGAAATAGGAGCACCTGTCCATCATAGAAAAACACCTCATAACCCCTCTTCTCAATAGAAAAAACTGAAATCAAGTTCTTCTTCAAGACAAGAACATATAGGACCTCTCTCAACAACATGGGAGGTAGAGACTCCCTCTAAAATGATACTGTCCCACTACCAAATGCCTTGACCACCTGATCATCTCCAAGCACTACCTCAAGATCACCAATCTGAATAAGATCTGTCAAATTCTCATGAACACCTGTCATATGTCGGGAGGCACCACTGTCAATATACCACACACTGGAATGAGTGGTTCTAGTGGAAAGACATACTACTAAGGAAAACACCTTATCAAAATTGACGGAGAACTCCTCCACCTCTGCTAAATCTGCTATCTATTTCTTCTTCTTGTTCAGACACTGTCCTGCATAGTGCCCAAACTTGTGACATGCAAAGCACTTGACTTTTCTCATGTCCTTCTTGCCTTCACCCTTCGGTTTGTTTACTCCCTTGGGACCTGTTTTTAATTTCTTCTTGTTGTTGGAAGCAAGAGACACATTCTCCTCATCATGACATGTAGATGAACTATCATGCACATAACCTCTCCGGGTCTCCTCCTGAACAAAATCATCCCAAAGACGTTCCCACTTGGGAAGGTTTTCCCAAGTCACAATGCCCTTAACAAAAACAACCTATTGTTTGGAAACCCCATTCAATGTTGTCCTCACAAGTTCACTATCAACAATGGCCTCCCACACAACTCCATGTTCATCTCTCACCTGTGTCAAACTGGTAAGATATGAGACCACATTTTTAGCCTTGTTCATTTTAATGCTTTTCAGTTTTTCTCTCAAAACCATCTTTCAGTTTTCATTTGTAGTATGGAACAACTTTGTCAAGGAATCTCACATCACATAGGAATTTACCTTCCTTGTCACATGATGAACCAAATGGTCCTTGATGGCATCAAGGATAATTCTCTTAGCCTTGATACTCTTCTTGGTGCATGCTTCTAGAAGAGTAGCATCTGTGGGTACATTCACAGGATTTGTTGTGGAGTTCTCAACAATATCCCATAACTCACTTTCCTACAACAACAAGATCATCCTCTCCTTCCAAGAACCAAATTTCACTACCCCATCAAGTTTGTCCTCAACCCTCAAACTGATAGCCATTGACCATTTTCTGCTGAAAATAAAAATAAAAATTTCTGTCTGGTGAAGTGACTCTTGTCCCCCTTTTCTGACTTGCTGACATAATTCTTCCTTTCTTTAACTCAACTCTGATACCATGTAAAATTTCATACCCCACCCACTTTCAAGTCTCGCTGATATTTGTCAATATTTAATGCCCAAACCCAGATTTATGACAACCAAAGAAACTTATCATGTAAACAAAATTTCAGAACTGAAACATGAGGATTCTAAACAATATTTAACGAAGAAAATAAAATATATTAGTAGCACAATATTCATAAATTTTTTGTACGGGGATTTTTGGTCTAACAACAACCCTGGAAAAACCCACAAGGGGAAAACCAGTGAGAGAGGGAGTTTTTATTATTTTATAGGTCTGAGGAAATGTATTTTACAATAGTTAATAATTTCATAAATTTAATGACAAACTTATCTCAAAAACCGTGCCAAGATTTCACATAAAATCTAAGCCAAACTCCTCAAAATTCGTGCAAGAATTTCCTGCACACATGTATAGGTTTGCTCCTTTATTTCTGTACATCTTCTCTACTGTACAGTTGCCTCGAAATCTGTTCCAAATGTTACAACACAATTTTGGGCATTAAATGTTGTACAACTACCTTGGAAAACATGCCAAAACACTCAAAAAATAAACACATAAATTATCCTCGATTTATGTGCAACAAAACAACAGTACGAAATATAAAAAATATGTACAGTATGGCCAGTTAAGCTTGCTGTACTTTCCCTCAAATTCTGCACCAAATTTCTTCTATATGGTCACCTCAAAATACATACAATACAACCTCCTTAAAGTGTTGTAACTTGCCTCGATTTTTGTGTCTGTATTAATGTTGTACGACCTACTCAATCCATACATTACGACCTGCAATAAATGTTGTAGTCTCTCCTTGAAATGCATGCTAATGATAGACTTGAAATGCATTCCCTTACCAACAAGATAGCTCCTCCTCAAGTCTTCTTGACTTCTCCTTTCTCAACTCTCTCTCAAGAAAATGTTGAACAACCCAAGAATGGGTGCGCCCTCTACCCTAATCGACCTCATGGAGGGAAGGTGAAGAGTCTCTCAATACAACTGTGGAGATTGTATGAGATCAATGGTGGAAATTAAATCACTTGAGTTACCCACTTTCTCTAAGTCAAAAAAGTCACCTTTTAATTTGTCTCTCACAAATTAAATGACTAGGGTCCACATTAGGAAATTTCTCACCCCTTAGGCACCTAGGTGATGAGAAACACTTTCCTAGGTACTTTTTAATTATTTTAACAAAAAAATCATTATTTGGGACATATCATTTCAGAGGAAGGGATAAAAGTGGATCCTGAAAAGATTGAGGCCATTAGAGGATGACCAACACCAAAGAATGTGACAGAGGTCAGATCATTCATGGGCCTTGAAGGCTACTATAGGAGATTTATTGAAGGATTCTCAAAGATTGCACACCTGATCACTTCCTTGCAAAAGAAGGGAGTGAAGTTTTAGTGGACATTGGATTGTGAAAATAGTTTCCAACACTTGAAGCATTTATTAACAAGTGCTCCAACACTAAGGATTGTTGATCCAAATGAAGAATTCATTGTTTGCACTGATGCATGTAAAGAAGGGCTTGGTGGAGTCCTCGGTTAAAATGGGTATGTTGTATGCTATGAATCAAGGAAGTTGAAGGAGCATGAAAGGAACTATGCTACTGATGATTTGGACTTGGCAATCATAGTGCATGCCTTGAATATGTGGAGGCACTACCTCATGGGGAAAAGGTTCGAGTTGAGGAAAAACCATAATGGTCTGAAATATTTATTTGGACAACCAACTCATAAAGCAGGTGAGAATTTCTCAGTGAATATGACTTTGATATAAATCATATCAAAGGGAAAGAGAACAAGCTAGTTGGTGCACTTAGCAGAAGGGTGAATGAGTTGCATGCTACAACCATTAGCGTGTACCAATCAGATTTGAAAGATAGAATCTTAGAGGCTGCAAAATCATATTTGCAATACATGGAAATAATAACAAAATTACAACAAGGTATTTTGCAGCAAAAAATTGAAGACTATAAGATATAAAATCATGAAATTCTCATGTACAGGGGCATAATTCATGTACCAAATTCCCAGAAATTGAAAAATATGATATTAAGAGAAATGCATAATGTACCTTATGTTGGGCACCCAGGTTATCATAAAACTATTGCAACTGTCAAGAGACAATATTATTGGCCAGGAATGAAGAAATAATTTATTGATTTTATTTCCAAATGTTTGGAGTGTCAAAAGGTCAAGGCTTATCATAGACACCCAATTAGTTTGCTACAACTATTGCCCATTTCTGAGTGGAAATGGGAAGTTGTAGCAATGAATTTCATCACCAAATGTCCCAGAACAAACACACAACATGATTCTATCATGGTAGTGGTGGATAAGCTTACTAAAGCTGCCCATTTTATTCTAGTAAAGCTCACTCACAAGGCAACCAACATTGCTGATATTTATATGAGAGAAATTTCTCGACTACATGGTATACCCAAGACAATTGTGTTTGACAGAGATCCAAAATTTACATCAAATTTTTGGAAAGGATTATTTAAGGGATTTGGAACAAATTTGAATTTTATCACAACTTGTCATCTAGAATCAAATGGAAAAATAGAGAGGGTGAATCAAGTGATTGAGGATATGTTGAGGATGTATGTGATGGATAAACCATCAAAATGGGAAGACTACCTACACTTAGTAGAGTTTTATTATAACAATGGGTACCAAGCATCTCTAAATATGAGCCCATTTGAGGCCCTTTATGGTAGAAGGTGCTACACACCGGTAATCTAGGACAACTCAACAGATAGAGTAGTGGTTGGGCCATAATTCCTCAGGGAAATGGAGGAGAAAATGTTGAAAATAAAACATAATTTAATGGTTGCGCAAGACAGGAAGAAAAATCATGTTGATAAGGGAAGAACTCACAGGGAATTTAAAGTGGGTGACCATTTATTCTTGAAAGTAAAGGCCAACAAAAGTTCCCTGAAGTTGGGAAATTATTCAAAGATGGTAGCTTGTTATTGTGGGTCATTTGAAATCCTAGAGAGGATTGGGTCTATAGAATACATGCTTGCCTTTCCTGCATCAATGTCTATTCATAATGTATTCCATGTAACATTGCTAAAAAAATATATCCCTGATGCTAATCATGTCATTGATTGGAATGTGATTCATGTGGAGTAAGAAGGTACCTTTCAAGTGCATCTGGTAAGCATATTGGACCGAAATATCAAGCAACTCTGGAATTGAGCCATAGATCTAGTAAAGGTCCAATGGATCTAGTACAGTCCTGAAGATGCAACTTGGGAGCACACAGATACTACGTGGGTAGAATACCTGCATCTTTTTGAGGATTTTTGAAATTTTGGTTGTATATGTGTATATATTGCACGGAGGACAGTGCATAAATAAGGGGGACGAGAATGTAATACCCCTAGGCTGAACCCCAACTGTAAATGTAAATACAAATGTACTTAGGCTGGTGAGTCAGAATGTAGGAAGGATATTATATCTATGGGGTAAATGTAAATGTATTCACATGAAAATATTAATGAAAAACACATCATTGCAACAAACCAACCATGTAAAAGAGTATGGGGGACTAAAATTCACTAGTTAGCGAAAGGGGGGTAAAAGTTAAGGATAAGGGGCTAAGCTAGGGAGCTTAAGCCAAAAATGAATATTATATTAATATTCGTTAAAGTATAAAGTATGGATAATTATTTTATCCTAAGTTCCAAGGATGGAGACAAGTGGGCCAAAGTAGCTCTCAACATGACAAGTGTCAAGTTGAAAACATGCATACATATAATTTGGACTTAGTTAATTTTCCCATCATTCCACCAGTTTTTCACTCACTGATTTTATCTGTCCTTTGTAAATTTTGTTACTATCATTATACCCGTACTTGTACCTATACATGGTTAGCTTAGGAGATGGAATGAAGAAGAGGGTTGTTAGGCCAGTGGGATATTGAAGAGGCAGGTTTTCAGGCCCACGAGCAATTCTCTCTAGGTGAGAGATTTTTTGGGAATTTATTTCCCGAAGGTGCCAAACTATAGCTACAGGGCTCTGAGACTTCCTGTCCAACATGTTGTCGAAGCCACGAAAAGGAAGTGGGGTAGCTGAGGGATTGTTTAGAAGAGAAGGGGCACATTTCCTGGGGTTGGATAGACATGTTTGGAATGAGGGACTGTAGGCTATTAGTTCGAGTTGGCACCTGTGACGAAGTTTTTATTGTTGTCTGAGATACATCAGCCTGACTGAGAATTCCTTTACCCAGGTGGAGTTTAGTCCCAGCTCTAGGGTGACCCACTGCTGAGAGTTTTTGAAAAGTGTGGTCTAAGGATGGGAGGAACATGGAAGGTTTGCATGTAGTTGGTGATATTTTTACTAAGATAAGTGTCAATTATGTGTTAAATTACATGCTGCATTATTATTTATGTGTTTATTTTTATGGGTTTTTCCTTTGTGTGTTTCATGTGTATTTTTATTATTATTCTATATGAATATGTGCATTTTCAAAGTTTCTATATGTTTTAATTTTGTATATAGTTTGCAAATTTTACGTGGCATAGCCCAGTTGGATGTTGGGGATGCTACAATAACAAAGAATCTAGTCATTGTGGATGTATCCCAAGTTGGGTGAACCACATTAACTATTGTGTTTACTTTTCTTTTATGTGATGGATCATGAATATTCTCAGTATGCATGTTAGTTTATATCTATTCATTAGCTGATAGCTGCACAATAGTTATGGATGTTATAGTATTGGGTTTATGTTGTAATCTGAAGTATAATGGTAATACATAATTGAATTCACTAAGTAACCTAAGGAGAGAAAATATAGAATAACACACATAGAATTGATAAGTAAGAATGACAAGGAGGATCACCTCCCATTCCCTCACTAATGGAGAAAATTGGTTCCTACAACCCCAATAGATGCCTTGGGTGAGACTTCACTTGAATGCAGGTGATGCTAAAAGGGTCAGTGTCTAAATGGTTTTGTTGGTCAAGATAACTCAAACCTAGGGTCTTACAACTACACACTCGTGCCAAAAAATGGTTCACACCAATCTTGTTCCCATTTCTCCTTCCCTTTTGTGAGTTCTGATAATTGAATCGTCAAAGAAGTTAAATATGTTTGGACTTGTGCCATCCCTCCACTATATTCTACAGGGGATGCTTCCATTTTCATAGAAATATCCAAATATTCAGGTTGTGACACTACCTTCTGTTGAATCAACGACCTACAAATGTGTGGTAGAAGTCCTACAATAAACCATTCTTGATGATGTTGATCAGGGATCTGAAAAGTCAATCTACCCATTAGATCCTTGAATCTTTGATCAAAATCCCATACTGACTCAGTTCACACCTGTTTAATTTCCTTCATCTCTGTAATGTACTGCAACTCGAACTTTGGCTTCTTGAACTCTTTCAACAATGATTTTATTATCTCCAATAAATTCTTGGCTTGTCCTATAGGTATGGTACTTTTTAGCTTCATGTACCAGACTAGTGTGTGACCTCTAAATTTTGTTTCCAACTACACAATATTTACGACCTCATCCTTGACATTCTTTCCAACCCAAATGATCTCATAGAGAAATAGATGTTGTTCTAGATCCTCTGACCCAACTCTCTAGAACTCAGGTAATTTGAGGGTGTTGTCTACCCCTACCATAATGATTTGTGTATTCCCTCCTCTTAGCGAAGTTGGTTGACTCTGACTCTGCGCAGTGCTTCCAATGCTTTGATTTCTACTACTATGTCCTCCCTTGCTAACTATAATTTCTTTTGATAAGTGTTCAATTGTTATCTCAAATTGTGGTGACACACATGGGGTCATCGATTCAACACATGATCCAGTCTGAGTAGTACTTGATGAATATTCTATTATAGGATTGGAATGGATATCCTCTTCCTCTCCTTTTATGTGTGGTTTCTCCATGATTTGAACTATTGCACAAGGTCCTCTCCACTCGGGCTCACTACGTGACTCTCCTTTCTCAACCCTAGTATTTTTCCTCGTGTACCTCCTTCCACTGCGCAGTACTCCAAACTCATTTTCTTCCTCTGATATAAATTCTTTGGTTCTCTGCATCCTTAGTCCCTCCCTTCCTTCTCCATTTCTTCCTTCATTCTCTCATGTCCTCATACTATCCTATTTTCATCCCCCGATTCCCCTATGTACGCAAAACCCCTTAGTAGTCGGACGCCATTAGAATTATGCACTTGTCACACAATAACATCTTTATCCACATACCTAATGATTTAATGAACCTTCCATGCAGACCTTTGAAGAAGTCCCTTTCTACAACACTGTATGAGTGGTTACAATCTACTGCAAATTCTGTAATATATCCTCCTAATATACTATCCAACCATAAATCCACTGCACAAGAATTTTTATTACTTACAAAATTCATTTTTCTTACCAACTCAAAGGAGTCCAATTCCTTGGTGTTTTGGTTCAATACCTTTCAATATTATCCACTAATATTTCTAACCACTTTCTCAAAATAATTGGAAGTTCGCCAAAGAAACTTTCATGCAACTTTGTGTATACATACCTTTTCATCCATTGCTTGTCACTCATCTGAGGGTTCTTATTCTCTTTTCAAGAAAAGTCGTGTTCCTTACCTTATAACCATTTTGAGATCTCTTTCTTAGTTGGCCTCCAAAACATTCCTTCAATCACAGATTATGAGTCTTGGAAATAGAACCATATGTTGGCATGCATGCATGGTTGTAAGACCCTAGGGTCTAGTTATCTTGACCAACAAAACCCTTCAGACACTGACCCTTTCAGCATCACCTGCATGCAAGTGAAGTCTCACCTGAGGCATCTATTGGGGCTACAGGAATCGAGTTTCTACATTAGTGAGGGAATGGGAGGTGATCCTCCTTGTCATTCTTACTTATCGGTTATGTGTGTGTTATTCTATATTTTCTCTCCTTAGGTTACATAGTGAATTCAATTATGTATTACCATTATACTTCAGATTGCAAAATAAACCCAGTACTGTAACATCCATAGCTATTGTGCAACTCTCATGTAAGGAATAGATCTAATATAACATCCATACAGAGAATATTCATGATCCATCACATTAAAGACAAGTAAACACAATAGTTAACATGGTTCACCCAACTTGGGATACATCCACAACGACTGCCTTCTTTATTATTCTTTATCTAATTGTCTCAAGCTTGCGCACTGTGATTACAAAGATACATCATGCTATATTTTCATTCATCTAGCCTAGTCGTTCTGTAGTGCAAGCCTATTTCTCTCTCTGCAACATCTCCTTAGAATTCAGACATAGACTCTTTCCTTCTCATCCTATTCTCTCACTCTCTTTATAGACATAAACAAGTTAGGACCTCTAGCAAGATAACATAACCCAAAAAAAATATCGACTGATTGGAACCCTATTCTCCAAATCCATTACATATTTGCACATAAATTTTAGGTTTTAAAACCGTACTTTGCTCACCCTAAAACCCTATTACAATTTATGACAAATCAAGTTGACTTCCTGATCAAGTTTTCTTTTCCTTCTTTTCCATCTGCATGCTTCTTTTGCAATTTGACTATTGTTCTTAGCATGTCAAACTATTTTCCTTCCTTCTCTTGCTTTATTCTTCTTCTTTATGCCTATGATTTATACCTTAATTGCACACTCCCGAGCCTAGCTTGTCTTCCTTCTTCTCCTTCTGCTATGTGCATATTTCATACTTAGGATTTGCATGAATACTATTTCCACACTGCCTGTCCAACACGACTCAACATTCTATATCATGTATCCCCACAATGATAAAGGGGTTATTTGGTTGTGAATGAGGTAAAGAGGTTTCCCAGATGTCACTAAGGAGCATAGAGATGGACTAGAGAGCCTGTAACTTGCCCATTGTTGAATAATAAATATCCTAGTCAAAACCAAAAGAATGTTGTTTTTCTAGGGTAAATCCTTGGTTGTGTGTGTGTTAGTCGTGTTTAAATTTTGTTGTTTATGGATGAAATTGTCTGCATTATAATTTAATGAATGGTTAATGGGGTGTATTGTAATTTAATGGATACCTACATACAGTTTAGAAAGGATAACTATGTGTCCATTATGGTTTGAGCCAGTCTTGTATTAACATGATCTTCGTGGGTCAATGAACCATCCCAACAAATCTTTATCCATGCCTGTACATCCATTTAGTAGTGGAAATCTATGACCCTCCTTTCTCATCCATCGCTATTTTTTTAGAAGATTCTATTTTAGTTTTAAGAGTCATTCGGGGTTTTCTTTCATTTCCAAATTCTATTTTTCTTCTAGTTGGTGTTTGTACTTGGTCTGTAGGTCGTGTTTCCCATTCTCTACTTCGTCAAGGCATTTTCATTTTCCTATTAGTAATAAAAATACAATTCCTTGTAACTCGGTGTTTCTTAAATGTTTACTAATTGCCAAGATGTTTTTCTTTGTTGTGTAAATTCCAATTCAACTTCAAGGCGTTTTTAGTTGACGTGGGGTTTCCAAAATTGTCCCTAGGTGTTTTTTGGCACCGTGGGTTACCAAAAATTGCCTCAAAACGTTTTCCTACACATTTGGTTGTCAAAGCCTCCCTCCAAACATTTTTCTCAACTGTTGGTCATCAAATCCGACTGGTAGAGGGTTTCCCTTCATGGTCGTCCACTAAATCCACCTTCTAATTACTTGTTTTAATCATAGGTCGACTCATTTCGACTGGGATTTCCATTTCACCAACTTCCTCTTCCCATCCAAACAACATCAAATTATGGTCGACTGAAATCCTCCCATACTTCGACCATAGGTTTTTTTTGGTCAATTTGATTCCCTTAGTCAACAGGAATTTGGTCAAATCGATTTGCCTTCTCCCAAATCACTCTTCTGACTCGACTTTCCCTCTTTCGACTTGACTTTCTAGCTCGAATATTGGGTACTTGAATTCCTATTCAACCGGTCGACTATACTTGTATGGTCAAGTCTTTTAAGTTCTCAAAAGAGTGTTATAGTTTGAAATTCCACCTCTAAAGATTTGATGTTCTTATTGGCCTTATCCCTATTCTCTTTACAAACAACTATTCCCCATACCTCTTTGACACTTTCTAAAAACCAAATTTTTAAGGATGTACGCACCCTAACAATTATGCTATCCACGTACACGTGGGCTGGTTAAGGGACACCTGTGTACAAGCTAATAAATGTTCAAAAAATATATAATTATGCCAAAATTAATGATGAGCTACAAAATTGGTTAGTTTTCTAACTACTTTATCCCATACTCAAATGTCTCTAATTGAATGGATACCACATAAAAGGAACATTTTCCTCATGGAGAAAGGTAATAATACTTTACACATTCAAGCAAGAAATCATCCCGATCTGACTATTCCCACTGAGTTTGTAAGCCCATTTTATCCCTGTTGTTGTTGATTTATTGACCTGGAAACCCTTGTTTCCAGTTTCCCTCTAATCATCAACATTTTTCTTGTCAAGAGTGTCTCTCTATACCCTCTTTGGGCTTGTGGTGACTTTAGTGCCACAAACATCCTTATAACAGGAGCCGAGATGGAGGAATCTAGGATCTCTTTCGATAGGGAAGTGTCACATCGAGAAGGTATAAGTTGTAACTACTTTGTTGTTTTTCAATTAATAATACATAAAAATCATTCCTTCGAAGTATCTTGTGTTATTATTTTTCATACTTGCAATATTGTTTCATACATTTCAGTAGAATACTAATTTATTTGTCATTTCTCGGTATTTTATATACAACTAATAGGTAGTTATAACTATAACTACTCTGTATAGATATACTTGTTCAATGTTTTTGAAGGTTGCGGAGAAACCCTTGGAAAGGAGTGAAAGGACTCCATCAATTGGGAATGATACCAAACGTTAGGATCCTAGTGAGTCATATTTCATATTTTTCAATAAGTTAGTTATTCTTGTGAAATTCAAATATTTTATCTTAGTTTGGTATTCTGTTTGGAATGAAATTTATATATGGTCATCGATACACTGTAGTATAGCCCACTACTATAGGGGATTTTCCTTGAAAGAATATTTGGCGACCATATTGGAGATCTTTCCTAGGCGGGCCTACTTTTGGATTTAGTTTTTTGTTTGCTTTGTTTATTTTTCTTTCGTTTTCTTTAGATTTCTACTTGGCACTTGAATCATTAGTTTACAATCATCAACATATTTTCCCTTTTCATTTGATCAAATTGTATTTTCTCCTTCCTTATTTTTTGAAGTGTTTGGAGCACACACATGGGTTGTAGTTGACAAAGTCGTGTACATACATGCACTTGACAGTGTATGCAGTCACGTGTGTGTGGGTATCTTTTTTGAAAGTCATGTACATCATCCTAGGAAAGGTTTTCTAATAAAATTTTATGTTTTGACATTGCTTGGCTAGGTGTCTGGGTTCTTGTTTGGATTCCGTTAACATCAAAATTATTAGAGTAAAGTTTAGAGTTTTTCTAAAGTTTGAAAAGTCATGCTATGGTCTTGGGAAGACCAAGGCATTCCAAAGTTGAGTCAATGGTTTGTATAGGCCATTAAATTATATCAAGGTGAATAAGTCAGTTAGAGGGTGTTACACATTATTTTGGTCACCCCAGTGATCCAGACAACATGTGTTCATGGTCCCTGAAAAGATAAAAGAGTGTTTCTCCATGAAGAGAGTGATTTTCTTTCCTTTCTCAAAAACCTTATTAAAGAAGGTCATCGCACCCTGCAATATAAATGGGGTGCAACGATGCATGATCGTCATATCCTTCTCTAGAGATAGACTGTGATGTCTCTGTAGGCTGCCATAGGCCTAGGGTGTGACGATGCTAAAAGATAAGGAAAATTCAAAATTCACGAATGTTCTAGAAGGGAACCTTCTAGAAGATGATGTGGCCTTCGAACGATTTGGATCTTACTCAATTTTCTGATTTGGTGGGATCATCCTAATCTCCTCATCCATCTCTCCTTCACACCATATAAAGAGGGATCTCTCATAGAAAAGGCTAAGGTTGAATAGGATAAGATTTGTATGGAGATTTCTACTTCAAATTATTCTTGAGAGCTTTGATTTAGTTCTACAAGCTACATGGTGTAGAAATTTTAATACAAATTATGTATTGCCTGGATTCTCCTGATCTAACAATTATATGGCACTGTTAAATACATAATCGCTTCTACAAATATTCTTGCGGAATTTAAAACACGATCGCCAATTGCAATATCAAGAAGAAAGATCAATCACACATAACACATATGTTTTACCAGAAAAGAATAAAGCTAAAAGCCCCACTATCATATATTATGTATATATCATGGATCATGAAACAATATCATACAAAACTCTAATCCAAGAGCTCTCATTACAATATAAATTTGTCTCACATTGTCATACAAAAATTGACAAATTCATGTGCTAGTTTATTGCTTCCAGACAACCTGCCTCCTCTGCGCAATCCCTGCTAATGGAAATCCCTACAATGAATGAATTTCTCTTGCCTAGGCTATGAAATCCTCATGGGCACATCCAATGTGTGTGTGGTTGCATGAGTGCACCCACTAATGTCACAAATGATAGTCAAACTGCCCCTTTCACTTGTTATCTCAACTGGGTCTCCACTGGATCTAACATGCATGTAGTTAACAATGGTAAATCTTCAGTTGCATGTGAGACCACTGATTGTGAATTAATTAATAATTAATTCACTAATCTCTCCCTAGTTTATGTTCAGTTACAACTATTACGAATGAGATTAACTCACTTAACTGAGTTAAACTACGTTACAACTCACATAACTACACATCCAACTCTGTTACAAACTTCGAATCACTCAGTTACAAATAATTCGACTTGCATGTCCCACCAACCAACCTTTGAACTCGAATTTCCTATAGCTAACTGATTTTCCACTTCAGTTAATTATTTCCAAGTGCTCATTGAGAATAGATTAATATTTATTGTCCAACTATTATTAAGGGATAATAATAGTCAACGTACATCTATAAATAGAATTTTCTCACCATATATAAATAGACATAATCTATAAATAGAATTTGCTCATCATCTAAAAATAGACTTCCACCTAAAAATAGCCCGAGGCTCCATCCTAGTATAGGTGCATAATTTTCAGTAAGATCATATTGTTGAATCTCAACACTCCCTCTCAACAAGAAAGTAATTATCCTTCACCCTGATCCTATCTCTATGGTATTCGAATTTGCTCCTGGTGAGCGCCTTCGTCAACATGTCTGCATCCTGATCTTCTGTAGGAATGTACCGAAGCAACATGATCTTACGTTGCACACAATCTCTGATACGATGACACTATATATCTATATTCTTAGATCTATCATGAAACACAGGATTAATCGAGAGTTTAATGCAACTTTGATTATCACAATGAATTATTGTTGGATCTAAATGGGAACCAAACAAACCAACCAAGATCTTTCTCATCTAGATAGCCTCACATGCAACTTGACTCACTGCCATGTATTCCGCTTCCACTGAACTGAGTGCCATGGATCTCTGTTTCCTGCTGTACCAAGAAACATCTGTAGATCCGATACTAAAGATCCCCCCTAATGTGCTCTTTCTATCCGTTGGGTTTCCTATCCAATATGGATCCATGAAGCCATGCAACTTCACCTCATCCGTCTGTCTGTACCATAAGCCATACTCAGATGTGCCCCTCAGGTATCTCAGGACATGCTTACCCACCTTCCAAAAGAGCTTGGTAGGCTTAACCATCTTTTGACTCAATTGGTTAACCACATAGCAAATGTCCAGTCTCGTGTTCACTAGATACATTAGCGAACCCACTAATTGTCGATAGACAGTAGCATCCACTACCTCTCCAGAAGTAGCATCCTCTTTCTTCCATTTTCATGGAAGAGGAGTATCCATGGGTTTGCAACCCTCCATGTAAAACTTACCCACTATATCCCTTGCATACTTGCCTTGAGACACAAAAATTTCACCATATCGCGGCCATATTTCCAATCCAAGGAAATAATGAAGGAGACCCATATCCTTCATATCAAACTCCTTTGCAAGGTCCTCCTTTCATGAGTGTATCGACTGCTCATCACCAGTCATTGTTAAATCATCAACATAAAGAGCAATGATTAAAATCTTACCCTCCACCACAATTTGGTATAGGTTTTCATCCGCTTCACTTTTGGTGAAGCCCAGTCCGGTGAAATATCTATCTATTCAAGTGTACCAAGAATAGGGTGCTTGCTTTAGCCCATACAACGCTCTTTTGAATCGACACACATGCAAATCACTACTGAATATCTCAAATCCTTCAAGCTTATCTATGTACACCTCTTCCTCAATGATCCCATTGAGAAACATAGTTTTTACATCCATCTGATGAATGTGCCAACCCATTTGCGCTGAGAGTGAAAAGATGGATCTTATGGAATAGTACCTTGCGACAGGTGCAAAGGTGTCATCATAATCTATCCCCTTAATCTGTGAGAAGCCCCGGTCCACAAATCTAGCCTTTTATTTCTCCACACTCCCATAAACAACTTTATTTACCTTGTAGATCTATCTGAAACCTACCATTGATTTGTCGACCGGTCTTGGGACAATTTCCCATGCACTATTTTTTACAATGGAGTCATACTCCTACACCATTGCATCAACCCAAGTGGGATCTTGCACTGCTTCCTGAAAGGAATATCATTCAGTCACAATACATTTTATCATGAGAGCCATGTATCCAGTAAATCGATCAGGAGACCGTCTCTGTCTGCGCTATGAAGTAGGGGCTCCTACATTTTGTGCAACATCTAGTATCAATCTATCAGCTTCTGTGGTGTGATTTTTTCCATTTTTGATGGATGGCTCTGCATGAGTGGATTCCTCCACTCCATGAACCTCCTCATGTGGCTTATCCACATATTGAGACTCATCTTTGGGAACCAACAGTTCCTCCTCTACATGCAAGTCTAGCTCCCTCTCAAGCGACAACCGCATGGCTTTCCCCTCATCAAATTTTATATCCCGTTGCATAGAATTCATCTTATTGTTAGGCAAATACAAACGATAATTATGGGGTGTTTCTGTGTACCCCAGGAATATCCCAACTTCAGCAGTCGGCTCCAGTGTCTTCTTGGCATTCTTGGTCACATGCACATAAATAGATGAGCCAAAAATCTTAAAATGAGAAACATCAGGTTTCTTACCAGTGAAATATTCTTTAGGTGTACTCATGCCAAGTACTCTATGAGGACAACAGTTTTGCACATAAACCATAGTGTTGCATGCTTACACCCACAAATGCATTGGTAGTTCTTGATCATGCAACATTGCTCGTGCTGCACCCATGATCGTTATGTTCTTCCTCTCCGCAACCCCATTTTACCGTGGGTTATGAAGAACTATGAGTTCTCTTCGAATTCCTTCTTTACTGCAGAAGTATTTGAATTCATTAGAGATGTATTCTCCACCATTATCGCTCCTCGAATCCTTCACTTGATTCCCCACATCTTTCTCCACCATGATTTAAACTCACATAACTTTGAGAATGTTTGATCCTTCTTCTGCATGAAGAAGATCCAGCATTTATGAGAAAAGTCATAAAAAAAATAACATAATACTTATGTTTTGTTGTTGAAGCAACCGAGAATGGTCCACACATGTCTGTGTGAATTCTCTCCAGGATCACCAAAGCACGGTTCTCCTTTTCATGAAAGGTGGACTTTACATACTTCCCCATGGTGCAACCCTTGCACTGATCTAACTGAGCAAGTGTTCCAATTGGAAGTCCAATAGATATTTTCTCCATGATTTTCAAGGCTCCATGATGAAGATGGCCCAATCGCCTATGCCATAATTCGCCCTCATCTTGGCTCACAATTTTTTTTTCCTTGCCCATCATGGAAACACAACCATCTACCTCCATCTTGTAGAGATTCTTAACTCGAATCCCTATATTCTTGACTTGACCCATTGTTTTATGTCATAGGAAGGCTTTTCCATCGCTGAAAACAACATCATAGCCTCTGTCCTCCAACATTGCAACTGAGACCAAGTTTTTCTTCAGACTTGGAACATGCATAACATATTTCAATTGAAATGGTTTACCTGACTCCCTTTGAAAGGTAATGGTACCAATTCCATTCTCACTATATCGTACATCATCGCCCATATATATATATGCATTTTGAGATCTCTCTCCTCTAAGTCATTGAAAATATCTGTATCTCCCGTCATGTGGAAGGAAGCGCCACTATCCAATTACCACATCGATCCCAATGCACTTGACGCCATGAATGAGATCAAGGAGAAGTCAAGTTCAAATTGCGAGGTAAGTGCCTCACCAGCTGCAGCTCCTGTAGTCTTCTTGTTCTTCTTCTTCTGCGAACAGTTAGTAGCGAGATGCCCATGTTCGTGACAGTGAAAACACTTCACTTTGGACAAATCCATCTTCTTTCCTTTGGACTCAAATTTTGAATGGAATTTATTCCCCTTCCCTTTCCTTGCCTTGGAAGCCAAAGAACAATCCTCTTCATCATCATGCTTTGATGAAGAGCCATCTCTGGTGTTCCTCCTGAACACCTCCTGCACCAAATCCAACCATAGTCATTCCCAATCTGGAAATTTTTCCCTTCCATTGATAGAGTCTTGATAACTATCCCAATTTTTGGGAAGTCCTAGGAGAGCTAAGCTCACCAAATCATCATCAACGGTTGTTATTCCCACACTCCCTAGCTCATCCTGAAATTGGACAAACTTAGTGAGATATTTTGGAATGGAGTCACCCTTCTCCATCTTGATCTTCCTAAGTTTATCTTTGAGCGCCAATTTCCTATGGTCGCTACTGTTTTGGGATAGATTCATCAAAGTCTTCCACATTTCATATGGTGTGGCTTTCCCATGGAGGTTTGAGACAATGTGGTCTTGTACTCCCTCCAACAGGATCCTTCTCACCTTTTCCACTTTCTTTTACCATGCATCAAGATTTGTAGTGTCTGCAACATCTGGCTTATGAACATCTTTGTTGATGAATTCCTTCAAGCCATTGTCTTCGAGTACTGCCTCCATCCCGTCCTTCCAAGAAATGTAGTTCAAGATTCCCTCGAGTGAATAATCTAACCTCAAGCCATTGAAATCCATTTCGATCTTGAATCAAATGTAGCACCAAGAAAGTCTTTCTACAAATTTGAATTCTAGCCAATCACAAACTCAACTTCTGCAATTTACTGTGCTCTGATACCATGTAGAAATTTTAATACAAATTATGTATTTCCTGGATTCTCTTGATCTAATAATTATATGCCACTGTTAAATGTAAAATCACTTCTACAAATATTCTTGCGGAATTTAAAGCATGATCACCAATTGCAATATCGAGAAGAAAGATCAATCACACATAACACAGATGTTTACCAAGAAAGCATAAAGCTAAAAACCCCACTATCATATATTATGTATGTATCATGGACCATGAAACAATCTCATACAAAACTATAATACAAGAGCTATCAATACAATATACAATTGTCTCACACTGTGATACACAAATTAACAAATTCATGTGCCAATTTACTGCTTTTAGACAACCTGCCTCCTCTGTGCAATCCCTACTAATGGAAATCCCTACAATGAAGGAATTCCTATTGCCTAGGTTGTGCAATCCTCATGGGAACATCCAATGTGTGTGTGGTTGCATGAGTGCACCCACTAATGTCACAGCTGATAGTCAAATTGTCCCTTTCACCTGTTATCTCAACTGTGTCTCCACTGGATCTGACATGCATGTAGTTAACAATGGTAAATCTTCAGTTGCATGTGAGACCACTGATTGTGAATTAATTAATAATTAATTCACTGATCTCTCACTAGTTTATGTTCAGTTACAACTAGTACAACTGAGCTTAACTCACTTAACTGAGTTAAACTACTTTAAAACTCACATAAATACACATCCAACTCTGTTACAAACTTCGAATCACTCATTTACAACTAATTCAACTTGCATGTCCCACCAACCAACCTTTGAACTTGAATTTCCTATAGCTAACTGATTTTCCACTTCAGTTAATTATTTCCAAGTGCTCATTGAGAATAGATTAATATTTATTGTCCAACTATTATTAAGGGATAATAATAGTCGACATACATCTATAAATAGAATTTTCTCACCATATATAAATAGACATCATCTATAAATAGAATTTTCTCATCATCTAAAAATAGACTTCCACCTAAAAATAGCTTGAGTGTTGTTTGTTTCTCTAGTTGGCCATAGATTTGTTTCATTCTTTATTTGGTTCGGCCAACATCAGCCTTCGCCGTTCATGTAGGATGCAAGGACTACCTCTAAAAAATCTGAAAGGTTACCTCCCTTTTCTTCCTAACTCACCATAAGGCTCTCATGAAGGAGCAGTCAATAACAAAGTAGCCTCTGAGGTTGGAAGTTCACATTGTTTAGAGGGATTCAAAATTGTTTCGGATTCTTTAGAGGCATTTAGACTTTCCCCAAATCTGTTATTGAGTATTGGATGAGATCGAAATTTACTCCGGATGAACTCATCAGGAGAAATTGTTGTTGTTGATAATATTGAAGTACCTACTGGACCTAACCCAGGATTTGGAGTAGACCATCCACTTTTTCAAAGGAATCATTTAGAATCCTGGCTCACACTGCTGGAATTTTTAATCCTAGTTCTTCCCCTTCTTTAGGACATGATCTTTTTGGCACACTAGGAACGAGTTCTAATCAACCTATGGAATCACAAATGCCTGAAACATTTGTTACCTATACAATACCTTTAGATCATTTTATTGGCACAACCAATAATGTCATCATAGTTTCAGACCAATTTTTTGTTGGATCTCACTCAATTATTCCTCTCCAAATGGCCCACTCTACCATGGTCCCACAAACTACGACTATTTCTACAAAGAATGTGGTGATCACTCAAGATATTATTGGAACACCACTTCCACTTAGAGCCAATCCATCTCTTCCCCCTGGGTATAACGCTTTGAATTCTTCCATTTCTATTCCTACCCATAATCCATCTGGAGGGTCTAGACTTTTTTTTCCTGCTGGGTATAATGCTGCTGGTCATTTTGTTCCTACACTTACCCAGGTTCTCTCTGGAGGGCCTTACATTCATCCTCCACCTTCACCTGGAGGACTAAATCGTCCTGGCCCTAGTGGATCTAATCCAGTTGGAGGCACCATTCATTCTGTCACTTTTGGTTTTCAAATTCCTATTGGAGGTCAACCTCAAGTTGGGGGGAAACATCAATTTGGGGGGTAACCTCAGATTGGGGGACAACCTCAACTTGGGGGAAAACCTCAGATTGAGGGACAACCTCAACTTGGGGGGAAACCTCAAGTTGGAGGCCATAACCTATTTTATGGACAAAGTATACCAGTGTTACAATCTCAACATTGGAATCTTCCTTTCCAAGGGAATCAACAACCGTCTGGGGGTAACATCCTCAAGTTAATTATTTTGTACCTCCTAATTTTGGACAACCGTATCCAGTCTCTCTAAATCCTACCTAAGGTCAAAACTTTTAGTATAATGTTCCTTTCCAAGGGAACATATCTAATAAACCAAACCTTGGTGGTTATTTGACTCAAAACCCTTCACAACCGAATCTGTCATGACTGTCTAACTACCTACAGACTGCATATGGTCCTACTGGTATACCTACGAGACTTCCTCCTCAAAACTACTAGTTTCCTCAAGTGAACATACAATTGTCTTTTCTTGCCACTTTGGATTTACTAGATTTATCTAGGATTCTGAATGATCCTATTTTTCATTCCCCTTATTGGCCCGCCATACCATCCAAATTATCATCTAACATTCCTAAGTTTGACGGTAGATCTGGAGAAGACCCCAATAAACACGTCATGAATTTCCATCTTTGGTGTTAGTCCAATTCGTTGATGTATGATTCTATAATATTACGACTTTTCCAACGAACTCTCATGGGTTCGGAAACCAAATGGTACATCAAGTTACCACGAGAATTCTTTAATGACTTCAATATCTTATCCATGGCCTTTTTAACACATTACTAGTTGCCAATTCGATATGAGACAAGGACCAAAATTTTGAGTTCTTTTAAACAATCCTCTTCCACTCATATTTCTGATCATATCCATGAGTGGAGGAGGAGAAGGCGCTTAGTCAAAGTTCCCATTCTTGATCAACTATTGGCTGAGTGGTTCACTAAATCACTCATTGGGCCTATCGCCCATGATGTTTCCATGGGTGGTGTCATCACTGAAGAGCTTGCGATTAGTTGTTCTCAATATCTAGATCTCATTTATTCGCAAACAAGCACACTTTATGACTTGATCCCTGATCCTCCTCTCCCTTCTACGAATCCTACCCCACAACCTCTAGTAGCTTCTCATGCTGTTGATGGCGTGATTGGCACCATTCATGTTGAGACTCAGTCTACACACGCCATTCATACCAATCCCAGGTCTACCACTTCTAATGTACAAAATACTCCTACTCCTACTCGTTCCTCTGGTAAAACTTCTAAAGTTAATTTGGTTCAATCTACACCTACCGGTAAAAATAAAAATAAAAAGAAAGGGAAGGGTAAGAATAATGAGGGAAAAAATACTACTCAACAATCTGAGAAGCCCAAAACACAACCTGCTGATGAGAAATTTAAACGTAAACCGCTTTATCCTTGCCTTATTTGTGGTGACGATCATTAAACGAAAGATTGTCCATGACGCGTCGAGGTTACTAAGTTCCTGCAAGGGACCGGAAAGCCTTCTACACCTGTCATCTTTTCACAACCGTTTCCTTCTCAGCAGCAGGACCAATTGGTCATTCATGACCAACCTTCTCCTTCTACCAAATCTTATGTTTTTATGTGTACTGGTGACTCCAAGAAGAACGAAGTTGCAGTCGCAACTTGAGCCAAAGATTATTCTTTTTCGAAAGAGAAAGTTGATGATTTACCACCTTCGTTGGTTCAACCTCCTTCTCCAACTTCACCTCCAAACGGTCCTCTTCATCTCGAATGACTGAGCCTAGATACAGTTCTTCATCCTCCTCCCAAGGGCGTTGTTCGAAAGTCTTCATTTAATCCTCATGCACAAGCTGCCCAAAACTAGAATATTGTAGAAGACCTTGCACAAGCACCCTCTGCGATGTCGACTCTCGAAGTCCTTCAAAGTTTTCCTACTCAACGGAAAGAACTTTTAAAGGATATTGGTGGAATTGATCCTACCGATACCAATTTGATAATATTTGACTTGGAATATCATATTCCAAGGCTTCCTCCTCAATTAGCGTTTCAGATCCAAATTTTTGTGGAAAATAAGAATATCTGTTGAACTGTTATTGATGAAGGAGCCTCGACTTGTGTTATGTTTGTTACTTATTGGAAAGCTATTGGCTCTCCTTCCCTTACTGAGTCACACAATACTCTTAAGGCCTTCAATGGTACAGGCTTTAAACCTTACGGTGTTCTTCCTTCGTTGTCTATTACGTTAGAAGGTAAATCGGTCAATGTCAAGGTTGAGGTCTTTGACACACCTCTTGATTATAACCTTCTACTTGGTCCTAGATGGATTGATTTCATGTAGGCAGTTGTGTCTACCATTTTCCGTGTGTTACGTTTCCTGCACCAAGGAAAGGTCGTTACTGTCGACCAACTGGCCTTATTTAATTTTGATTCCCATAATAGAAATGTGCCTTTTATCTCGAAAACACCTCCTGGTCATGAGAATGTCGTCATGGGTCCTTTAAAATATTCCACCTTGATGGGTACATTTCCTATTCCACCACCTGATATTCCTTCTACTTTTGTCACTTCGATTAATATGATCTCAACCTTTGTTCGCGAAACCCTCAGTCATATGACCTGTGGATAGTACCTAGATATGGTGATTACCTTTTTTATGACGACCGAATGACTTTAAGTCCGATTGAATCAGATTATCAATCTATTCAATCAGAAACTCCTTCTCCTCCTCCTCTCTGTGATACATCTCCTGATCCATTCCATGTGATATTTCCTACTGATGAGATGATCATGTCAGTCATGTCTATGGAAGATACTCCATGGGACGATGGACATCATCATTCTATTCTCTTCCTAGAACATGATACCATAGATAGCTACCAATTGATTTCGAATCCGTCGACCGTTGTTGTTATTTCTTCTGTTCCTGAGTCAACACACAATGTTTTGTAAGAAGGGAACTTGAGTAATATTTCACCTACAGTTCCTCTTGACATATCGATTAAACCCAGAGTCGTGGAAAATGTTCATATTAACGCCTCATGTTCTACGGATGAGGTTTTCACTTATAAATCCCTTTTCCAAGAGTTCTATGATGTTTTTGCATGGAGTTATGAAGAAATGCCAGGTATTGATCCTGATATTGTTGTGCATGAGATTAAGAATTATTCGGATGCTAAACCCGTTCAACATAGAATTCGCCTAGTAAATCCAATTAAAGATGTTTCTATCAATCTTGAAGTTGAAAAAATTCTTAAATATGGCTTTGTCTATCCTGTGGCTTTGATCGATTGTGTATCTAATTTGTCCTGGTAAACAAGAAACAAGGAACGATCCGTGTTTGTGTATATTATAGGGATATAAATAAATCTTGTCCTAAGGACAATTATCCAACCCCTTTTGTTGATTAGATCATTGACATTTGTGATGGGAATGAAATATTCTCCTTGATGGACGGTTTCTCTGACTATAAACAAATCAATATTTTACCAGCAGATCAACACAAGACTTCTTTTATTTTCCCTTGCGGAACCTTCTCCTACTAGAAATTACCGTTTGGTCTAAAAAATGCTGGTGCGACTTTTCAGCACGCTATGTCTTACACTTTTCATGACATTAAGCACATTGTACAACCCTATCTCAACAATCTACCAACGCATTCCATGCGTCGTCACGATCACCTGACACATTTATGAGCCATTTTTTGACATTGTCGTTATTATTGCATACGTTTGAATCCGCACAAATGTGTTTTTTGTGTGGAATATGGTCAACTTCTTGGTTTTATTATGTCTATAAATGGGATTTAGGTAGACCCCTTGAAGGTTGAGGCTATTCTTAATCTACCTCTTCCTTCCACACTACTACAACTCCAAATTTTACAAGGGAAGGAATTTTTTTTACGTTGATTCATCCTTAATTATGCTAAATTAACGAAAGGATTTACTCGGCTCCTCAAGAAAGGTTACGATTTTGTATGGGACGATACTGAAAACAAAGCCTTTGAGGCTTTGAAACTCACCTTAACCCATACCCCACTACTGTTTCCACCTGACTATAGCCATGATTATTTCTTGTACCTAGCTGCTTCAGACTCTACCATTGCCATGGTTTTAGTCCAAGAGGATTATTCACACGATGAACATGTGATATACTATTTGAGTCAGAGTCTCACGACTAATGAAACCAAATATTTACATGTGGATAAACTGGCTTTGGCAACTATTGGCCCTTGACCAAGTTTTGGGAGATCCTTGGTCAAGTTGACCTATTTTGGGACTTCGACAACCTGTCGAAGATGGAGTGCAAGACAAAGTAGAGATTGCAGGATCTTGACCCCTTTTTGGGTCCTTTTTTGGATTTGGGAATATGTAATGGGTATGGGATGTCGGCCCATGGGTTTACCCATGTTTAGGCCCATTTTGTAAAGTATAAATAAGTAGCTAGGTGACATAAGTAGGCGACCGATAAGCAAAGTGTTAAGTGCAAGTATGGTTTGTAGATGATCTGTGCATATTGTGAGAAACTTGTAGAACTAAGTGCAAGTGGTTGTAATAGACTGTGAAAGGATTTGTGCTATACCTAGCTTAGGGAAGGAGGATCTGGCGAGGTGCACACAGATCTCTTGTCCTATGCGGAGTAGAGTTCTTGTGGCTCTATGCATGTAGATGAATGATTGAAGATAATAAAGAATAGAATTTGGTGGACGTAGCCCCGGGGTGGGGGTGAACCACGTAAATACTGTGTTATTATTCTCTGTGCGATGTTCTCATATGTCTTTACTTGCTAAGTGTTTTGATATATATAGATAGATATGTTTGTGCTTTATGCTTATGATGAATCTAGATGTTAGATTTGATATAGGTGAATGTTCTTAGTGCTTGAATATGCTATATCTGATCCATTTATTTATGCTAAGTAATTAAATACATTAGATCAAGGTGAATGCTACGATGCTCTATTTTCTATGCGGAGTAGATATTGGTTAAATAATAATGAACTGATGGTGCTAAGTGCTCTATTAAGTATTGTAATCACATATCTATGTCCCAACTAAGGTTGCAAATACCTGAGTCCTGCAACCACCCCAGCCTCTACCTCGGGTGAGACTTCATCTTCTTCGCAGGTGTTGCCGAAAGGGCTAGTAGTTAGGGTTTTGTTGTTGCGTTGTTGTAGCATTGAACCCTGGGTCTGTCCCTGTGCCAAAAAATGGTTCCGTTGCCGGGACCTGAAACTGTGATTGCTAGGAACTGAGGAAGAAGAAGCTTTGTGAAAAGATCCGACCTAAAATTGTGAAAGCTCTATGCGTAGATATGTTGCTCTAGTGCGTAGTACTCTACTTAGTTTGACAAGCTCTGTTCCAGGAAAAGAAGTCTGATCTAAAGAAAAGAGGTAAAATATGAAAGCTTTGTGCTCTGGGAAAGGAAAAAGTGAGAATTTTTTATTAAAAGAGGTAAGATTTGAAAGCTTTGCGCTCTGATAAAGGTAAGAATATTGAAAAGTTCTAGATCTGAAATCTTTGTGCTCTGTAGAAGTAAGATCAGTGGAAATTTTTGTTTCAAAAGTATGGATATAGGTATGTTTGATAGATTCCATCCTAGCTTGAAAACTAGGGTATTAATAGATGAAAGAAGATTTGATATGAGTAGATATGATAAGAGTAGTGAAAAATATGTTATACCTATGCATAGAAAGAATGTTTGGACTAATAAGTGTATGCAAGACCCTAGAAAGAATTGTTTGTAGGTTAGCTACCATGATCCTAGCATGTAGTGTAGGAAAGGTTGGGGATCATTTAAAAGAAAGAGAGGATTGAACCTATGTTACAGTTGCAGAAAACCGAGACATCTTGCTAAGGAATGCCCTGGGAGAAGACCCAGTTGTCTTTGTTGCAAAGCTATGGACCATGCAGTATTGGATTGTCCTAGAATGATTGCTAAGCTTGGAGAAATGAAAATGAACCAAGAAAACCCTAAGGTAGATCCAAAAACTAAGGTTATGAGAGAATCCCATAAAGAATCATAAAAAGTATTGCTACAGATGAAAGAAACCCTGAATGACCACTGACATATCAGATTATCCGAGATATTCAAAAAAAAATAATACCTTGAAGAAAGAATAGGAGACTTCGACATTGACTGTGTTCTAGATGAGGAAACACAGGTGAATATCATGACAGAGAGAACTTGGGAAGCTATAGGGAGGCCTGCTATGATTCCTTCATTAGGAGGAATAGGAATATTCAAAGGAAAGATGATAAACCTATGTGGAAAGCTCACCTAGATACCTATGAATGCCAATGGAACTTCGACAGAGGAAGATTTTGAGATTATTAAATTTATTGAGAACTGTGCCCCATTTACCATGCTATTAGGAAAACCTTGGATTGAAAGAGATCACGCTAAAAGGCAAGAAGAAGAAAAAGTTTTAGAGAAGAAGAAGAAAGAGTTAAAATAATTCATGACTAGAAGGATCACACACTTGATTGAAGAACATAAGAACATATCGAAGCTATTTAACACCAGAGACTCGAATGTTGAAGTTGCAAGAACACTAGAAGACCCATAGAATATTGAAGTACCTATTCCAGATAAATAAGAAGGATCACCCTCGAATCTTAGGAAAGAATCTTAACAATGCCAAGTAACTATGCCAAAAGGAGATAAGAATCAGAACGAAAAAAGGCCTACCGAGAGGAGGTTCACTGGGAAGAAGGATAGAAAGCTAAGTAAGAAGAGAGCTACGATTGACAAGTTGCAGAAGGTTCCAGAGGGAACCTCGCATAAGAAAAAATTGCAAAATTGGAGCTTTGCTGGGATATCAGAACAACGACACATGGCACTTCGCCATGGCGAAGAAATATAGCCATTGGGGACATTACAACCATTAGACCAATGCTCCGAACAGGTAGAAAGAAATTTTTGGACAGACAACTTGCCATCCAATCATTGGGACTACGCCATAATGGACATAACAGAGTTAATGAAGGCTTCATACCCATTGCAAGCAACCCGTTGCCGAGTTACTTATTTATCCCGTCGTGCCATGCACCGAGAAATTTTTTTTCCAACCGAGAGTTTGAGCCCACAGACTAAGTTGATTTTATATAGTGATCATTGCACTCTTGCTGTCTATTCCATTACTCTATCTAAGTTACTCCCCAAACCCAAGATTGTTAACCCCAAGTGTGTATGTCGGATGAATTGAGTGCTGTAAAGAATTTTTTTGAAGAAGTTATAATCGACCTCATGACTGAAAGAGTCATGTCGATGTCTATAGGTGTACAAGCATCATCGATGAGAGGACTTCCAACCTCTCTGTCCACTTCTTGTGGAGCTGGACCATCCTGACCATCAGATGAAAAGTGAACCAAGCACAGGGATGATCTAGCGAATGCCAAATTGATCCTGACCATATTACCCACCTATATTCCACCTCTGAGTAGCGCAATAAATTGAGACAGTTTGCCCAGATATTTTGAATACACCTTGGTTACGACGTACCTCCCGAAGGGGATATGCACAGTTCGAGCAGACCAAGATAAGATTGCAGCGTTGAAGTTTAGTGACTTCAACCTCAGAGATTGCAAAGTCTATAACATGCTCGCCCCACATAAGTACATGACCATAACTAAGGGGAAGAATTCAAAGATAATCCCCCAGTCGTGGAATATGAACCTTGTGCAGTCCACCTTGCTGAATGTCATGAAGATTCCCCACTTTGGTAGACACCAGGAAGTCAATGCCCGTGTCAAGTTGCTGCTTTATTTTTACTATGGTGGATATTTGTGGCTAAACTGCTGTATAACATTTGATTTGATGCTGATCAATCAGATCACGGGCTTGAGTATGCAAGGACCTATTCCATAAGAGTTTTACCCAGAAAAATCCATGGATCACACTCTAGCACATAAGATCAAGGATAGTTATGGCGATGTCGAGAAGGGAACACAAGGCTACAAGGTAGCTTCTATCCAGAGTGGCGCAGTGCACCTCACCTGTCAGTTGATTGTAGGGAAGTTAGTACAAAAGAAATGACCTACCCAAGTCACCGGTTTTGTAGTCGACCTCGCAGGGAAGTGCACTAAAGGCCTTCAGATGAACTGGGCGAAGTACCTAGTGAACCAATTGGAACTCGAATGCAGAGAAGCATAGGATCACAGATATGAATTTCATTTCAGTTGACTCTTGATCCTGATATCTTTTATTGCCTGGGAGATGCCGGAAGGGACGACCTTCCTGAACATCCAGCCATTTGAACCACTGGCTGCGAAGTTCAGTACACTATGGTATTCAAGCGATATGAATAAACATTGGCAGTCAAATGCTGTTTTTCATACCTACTACAATCAGCTGAAGATAGCCATACAGTCCGAGCCTCGCATGACCCCAAACACTCTGCATTGATTTAGGCCTTTGATGAAGTTCAATGCAGATTGGCATTTTATTTACATCACAGCACGCACCGACAAACACAAGAAACAACTTCAGTCCTACTACAAGCTGACGAAGGAGGACTTGGAGGAGATCACTAAGGACTGGTCGACAAACCTCCTTATCCCAGTAGACCCTACGGAGATATTTGACATCGACATCCCAAAAACTACACAAGATACACCTAGACCTAGAAGGACAAAGAAAACCGAAGAGGTCCAAGAATTAGACAACTCATCTGTGAAAACTGCTTCCATATCACTAGAGTAAGGAAGTGATGGTGAAGAGTTAGATGAAAAATAGGTTGAACATAAGCAAGGATATGAGGTTGATCCCTTGAAGAAGAGGAAAGGTTCACCTCTGAAACCTTCCTCCCGGAAGAAATCGAAGGCTACCATGACCAAGATGCAGACTGTTCTCACCTCTGATGAATTTGACTTCCTCATAGAAGTCCTGCAAGATGCTTCACTGGAAATAATAGAGAAACAAGATGCAAAGCAAGAGGAGATGTATGATCAAATTGAGACTGAAATTTGAGGGGTACAATAGGCCCTACAGTCCAGCCGTGTAGTCTCCACTGCGTCGGGAGAACCAGAATTGGGAGATGAGCCAGCTCAAATCCACTGCCTAGCCGATACAGTCGAAGCTCACCTTCGACGGGCACATGAAGAAATAACGCAAGCCACCCAGGATTTGACACAAGTACAAGGAGTACTCATAGAGAAACACAGTGATGCAGAATAGGAAAATATTGCTCTCCAAGCGAAGTTTGATGAAGAAAAAGCACAACTACAACAAGAAAAGGAACAATTGCTCGCAAAGCAACTTGAAGTAAAAGAAGTGGTAAAGAGAGCACTTCGCTCTATGATAGTCTTAGAAATCAAGGCAGAAGACTGAGTTACACAGTAGGTGAACCAGCTCGCAGAAGCCATCCAACAACTACAACAACGCATAGCATATTTGGAGCTATGCACTATACCTGAGACCCCACAAGATGTAAGATACCAAAGAGAAGCAACCGCCAGGAGTGCAGTTGAAAGGATAAAGGATCTTACCCTGGAATGTAAGCAACTCACTGATCACAGTGCCTAGACCTATGAACAACTCACGAAGAACCTGAAACTGAAGGCACTAGAGTCACAACTCTAAGAGGTGAAGTATCAAGCCGAAAAGATACAGGCGCAACTGAAGTCCCTGTCAGCTGTGGAAATAATGAAGTGCTCCCAAGAGAAATGCACTACCCAACAAAAAATCCATACTATCCAGAGCAGAGTTATGGAAGTAAATGAGAGGCTCCAACCCGTACAAGACAAGGCCTATAAATTGTTTATAGAGGTAGAAGGCCAAGGAGCAGAGTTAGAGAAGGTTGTCACTACAACTGAAAAATGTCTAGAGGGACCTATCAATGATGCATTCATCCAAGAGTTCACTGAAAAGGAATCTATAACATAGGAGAAAGTCAAAGCAGCTTGAGACAAGCTCGAGGCATTCGAAGCAGAACTAGTCAGACCAGAGTGACTCGGGATGAGTCACAGGTGAGTGTTGGGGGCCTGTTGGCCCTTGACCAAATTTTGGGAGATCCTTGGTCAAGTTGACCTATTTTGGGACTTCGACAACCTATCAAAGATGGATTGCAAGACACAACAGAGATTGCGGGATCTCGACCCCTTTTTGGGTCCTTTTTGGGATTTGGGAATATGTAATGGGTATGGGATGTCGACCCATGGCTTTACCCATGTTTAGGCCTATTTTGTAAAGTATAAATAAGTAGCTAGGTGACATAAGTAGGAGGCCAATAAGAAAAATGATAAGTGCAAGTATGGTTTGTAGATGCTCTATGCATATTGTGAGAAACTTGTAGAACAAAGTGAAAGTGGTTGTAACAGACTGTGAAAGGCTTTGTGCTAGACCTAGCTCAGGGAAGGAGGATCTGGCGAGGTGCACACAGATCTCCTGTCCTATGAAGAGTAGGGTTCTTGTGGCTCTGTGCATGTAGATGACTAATTGAAGCTAATAAAGAAGAAGAGTTGGTGGATGTAGCCCCAGGGTGGGGGTGAACCACGTAAACACTGTATTATTCTGCTCTGTGGGATGTTCTCATATGTCTTTACTTGCTAAGTGTTTTGATATAGATAGATAGATCTGTTTGTTCTTTGTGCTTATGATGAATCTGGATGTTATATCTGATATAGGTGAATGTGCTTAGTGCTTGAATCTGCTATATCTGATCCATTTCTCTATGCTAAGTGCTCAAATACATTAGATCCAGGTGAATGCTGCGATGCTCTGTTTTCTCTACGGAGTAGATATTGGTTAAATAATAACGAACTAACGGTGCTAACTGCTCTATTAAGTATTGTAATCACATATCTGTATCCCAGCTAAGGTTGCAACAACCTGAGTCTTGCAACCACTCCTGCCTTTACCTCAGGTGAGACTTCATCTTCTTCACAGGTGTTGTTGAAAGGGCCGATAGTTAGGGTTTTGTTGGTGCGCTGTTGTAGCATTGAACCCTGAGTATGCCCTTGTGCCAACAACAATTGTTCAAGTTGTTCAACGTTGTTCATCACTACATCTTATTACGCAGAACCACCATTATTTCCGATTGCAACCCCATGCAACATATCCTTACTCGAAAATTGTTGGGGGAAAAGTACTCTAAATGGATAGTTATTCTCCAGGAGTTTGATTTTGAGTTTGAACGCGCCTATTCAAAGAAGTCTTTGGTTTTTTCCGAATTGATATGTGATATTTCCTCTACTGAGACAGAAAATGTCGTAGAGGATTCCTTACCCGACGAATCCCTCTTTTTGATTAGTTCTGATGACGTATGGTACGTAGATATTATCATATATCTCCAAAACCAAACTTTCTGGCATGATCTTTCTAGTACAGATTGTCGTCGTATACGGTATCAAGCTCGTCAGTACATTATCCTTAGTGATACCCTTTACCACCATGGTATTGATTCCATATTTCGACGATGCCTCACCTTCGATGAAGCTAAGAAATCTTTGAATGACTGTCACTCTGGAGCATGTGGTGGTCATATGTTTGGGTATGCCACTGCCCAAAATATCTTACGAGATGGTTATTTTTGGCCTTTGTTGTTTAAGGATTTCATTACTGTCGTCCAGAAATGCCACGCTTGTCAAACCTACAACAATAAGATCTGATCTCAACCTATTCCCCTTCAACCTGTAATTTCCATTGGTACATTTTCTAAATGGGGCATTGACTTCATGACATGTAACCCTCACTCGGTCGGGGGGCATGGATATATTATTGTAGCTGTGGATTATTTCACTAAATGGGCCGAGGTGATGCCTACATTTGATAATACCGGAAAAAATGCAGTGCTATTCATATTCAATCATATCATTACTAGATTTGGTGTCCCTCAAGCCATCATTACTGATCAAGATAATCATTTTCACAATTTTATGATGTTTGAACTTACTGAAAAGTTGGGTCTTCACCATGAAAACTCAACCCCCTATTATCCATAAGCCAATGGCCAGGTTAAAGGAATTAACAAAGTTCTCACTACTATGCTTCGACGAATGATAGGAATTCATAAGTCAAATTGGACAGGATGTTGTTCTCATCATTATGGGCCTATTAGACATTAGTTAAGTCTGCCATGGCATTCACACCTTTCTAGTTAGTATATGGTATCGAAGCAATATTTCCGATTCTGAGATACCATCTTTGAAACTAGCCGTCGAAATTCTCCCTAACACTTCTGCTAAAGAGGAACATGTTTTGTATTTGATTCAATTATATGAAACCCATCGTGATGCTGCCTTATTTATCGAAACTCATAAAAAACATGTCAAAGACCAATACGACAAGAATTTCAAACCACGTGTTTTTTCTGAAGGTGATCTAACTATTCTTTACGAGAAAGATCGTGATTTACTAGGGTCCGGTAAATTTGAGCCCATGTGGCGAGGTCATTATATTGTGAAACAAGTGTTGGTGAAGGGAGCTTATGAGATGGTATATTATGATGGATTTCCTTTGAGTGAACCCAGAAATGGGCTTTACTTGAAGAAGTACTATGCTTAAGTCATCTTTTCACGAGTGTTGTGTATTTTTAGTGTATCATACTCTTGTGTGATTTTTCGTTGTTTGGTTCAACCTTTTGACTGCTTACCTTGCATTGTGCTTGGTTTCTAGATATCGGTGTCTTCACTACCATACATTGGCTTCGTTGATGGAGCTAGTCGCAGTACTCAAAAATTAGCATCTGTTGCTTGCGAAATTTATGCACCTACGGATGAACTAATCAGTCTACATGGTGTATGCCTTGGTCATGCAACCAACAATATCATGGAATAAAATGCAGTTATCGAGTTATTGATTGAAATTGTTTCACTTGGAATCTGCCATCTTGTTGTACGACTCAATTCACAGTTGGTAGTACTACAATTGAGTAATGTTTATTCTATCTGAAGTCCTACTTTGTTAAGGGTATATTTACGAATTCGCCTCTTGGAACATCATTTTGATTACATTGAATATCAACACATTCCTATATGTCTAAATACATTAACATATGCATTAGATAATTATGTGTTTGACAGACATTTGAGACATTTATAAAATCCAATCACACTTTGTACATAAAACAAGTAAGCTAGTAGGAGCCTCATCTTAGTAACGACAAAATTTTACAAAAAGTGTTTTTGTTCGAAGACCAAAATATCAAAAATGTGAAGCACATGGCTTCATATATAATATAGCATCAAGGATGTTTCTCACTATAACACGTAACTTCCCATGCTACTCCATGGAGTAGTCGACCGATGGATGCAGACACACCCACTATGTGGCATTGGTAATTCCTAGGAATCTCATCTATTGTGGCATCGTGGACATTCATTGTGAGTCCCTCCAGATTTTGTTTTATGGCCTCTAGATCAACAACAACTACTCATGTTACGACACCCTCTCCCCTCATCTCTAGATAGGGGTTGAACCTGGAGGATGATTAGGTCCCACATCTACATCATCGAAGAGAACTTGATTAGTCATCGGATAAACAACATAAAAAACATTTTATGTCATTAAAAATAACAAAAACATTATATAAACAAAATTTCCTTCTTATCTATGTCCCCCCACTGGGAACCTTTGGGTACCCAACATAGGCATAATCATCGACCATGAGAATTTGAGTCCTCATCCACTTGAAGAAGACATCGTTATACCTGACGATGTGACCGCCTCCATGTCGGGCCATGAGGTCTACCCACCTCTTCATTCTCGGATCCTATGGAGCAGGTATACCCCACTCTACCTGCAAGCATAAAATTGGGACCCTCTCGAGGAAGAAGGATACCAAAATAGACCCGTATTCGAATTTGTTACACATCAAAATCAGTCATTACGATGATGGCCTAGTGTTGTCATTACCAATGTCGCAAGTGTTGCATTTTGGCCACAAGTGTCACAAAAATCATACTGTCATATTGCCTATGTCATGTCTCAGACAACATTATCAACAACACTTGAAAGACACCTCAAAAGACTGGTTTTGAAGAGGAGAAATCATTTGACAAAGAGTACAAGTATTTTTCCATGGAAAAAACCACTCAAAAATCAATTTTGGAAGGCAACGCTCCCCTATACATTGTTTGGGAGTGCCAGTGCTCTGTACCCTCTTTTGGGGGAGCGTTGCAATGCTCTATGCCCCATTCTAAGGGAGCACTGGCCTTTTTTGAGAAAATTTTGGACTATCAAGGAAAATCAGGGAAGAATCCCCTCATCTCTGGAGTTGGTTGGATTCATATCTGAGGTCAAGGCTCAATCTTAGGGAAGATCCACAACTGAAGGAGAAGGATCCTCAACCTATCCCAAGAATATCTTAAGTGGTTATGCCTCTCCAAGCCTAGATAAGGAGGCCTCTTCATGGTTAAAAGGGGAGACATTGAAGGCATCAAACTTATGATCTCATAAGGGATATATCATTGAAGCATCATCATTTCGCGTGGATTACTTGAGCAAAGGGTTGGACAAGAAGAGTTGGAAGAGGTTGTTGCACCTTCATCAATGGTCTGTAAGTATTCTCTGTTGTTCTCATCAATATACATATGTGCTTATCCTGTTTCTTTCAAGGTTGTGCTTGTTCTACATGAACTTGTCTCTATTAGATAGATCTGGTTTCACGCTAATCTTAGTAGAATAGGAAGTTTGTTTTGTCTTTGTTTGTTTGCAGGACTTATCGAGGATCTTGGGGATCAAAGCTCAACTCGGACTGTGCGAGGATGAACGTCATTTAAAAGGTACACCTTTCTTCCTCTTCTCTATACTTTAGTTTAACTAGGTTTAAAAGGATGTCAGTGACCAACGTTATCACCCTTTCTGTCTTGGTCTTAGGAGTATAGAGCCCAAAAGGGAATCCACTTGTCCGTAGGGGGATTCTCATGTAAAAAAAATTGGCGTCTCCATTGGAGTTGGTTGGATTCGAATCTAAGGTCAACGCTACATCTTAGGGAGGATCCATAACTGATGAAGAAAGATACTCAACCTATCCCAAGAATCTCTAAGGTGGTTGGGTCTCTCCAAGATTATATAAGGAGGCCTTCTCATGGTGAAAGGGAGATAAAGATGAAGAGATACCAAACTTATGATCTCATGACTGGTATTGAGATAGTAGTTTAGAGGCATCAAAATTATGATCTCATAAGGGAGATGAACAATAAGGCATCATCATTTTGATTGTGGATTATTGAGCAAAGGGTTGGACAAGGAGAGCTGGAAGAGTCTGCTTCACCTTCATCAAAGGTCTGTAAGTATTCTCCATTATTATCATTAATATACATATATGCTTGGTCTTTTTCTTTCAAGGTTGTGTTTATTCTACATGAACTTGTCTCTATTAGATAGATCTGGTTTCAAGCTAATCTTAGTAGAATAGTAAGCTTGTTCTGTCTTTGTTGGATTTACAAGACTTATCGAGGATCTTGGGGATCAAAGCTCAACTCGAACTGTGCGAGGACGAACATCGTTATTTCTATTACATGAGAATATCCTTGTGAACAATTGGATTCCCTCTTGGGATCTAGACTCCTAAGACCAAGACAGAAAGGGTGCTAACATTGGCCACTGACATCCTTTTAAACCTAGTTAAACTAAAGTATAGAGAAGAGGAAGAAAGGTGTACCTTTTAAATGACGTTTGTCCTTGCATAGTCTGAGCTGAGATTTGATTCCCAAGCTCCTCAATAAGTCCTGCAAACAAACGAAGACAGAACAAACTTCCTATTCTACTAAGATTAGCTTGAAACTAAATCTATCTAATAGAGACAAGTTCATGTAGAACAAACACAACCTTGAAAGAAATAGGCCAAGAACATATGTATATTGATGAGAACATCAACAAATACTTATAGACCTTTGATGAAGGTGTAACAACCTCTTCTGACTCTCCTTGTCCAACCCTTTGCTCAAGTAATCCACACAAAATGATGATGCTTCAATGATATCTCCCTTATGAGATCATAAGTTTGATGCCTTCAATGTCTCCCTCTTTTACCATGAAGAGGACTCCTTATATAGGCTTGGAGAGGCCTAACCACTTAAGATATTATTGGGATAGGTTGATGATCCTTCTCCTTCAGTTGTGGATCTTCCATAAGATCAATCCTTGACCTCAGATCCGAATCCAACCAACTCCAGAGATGAGGGGATTTTTCCCTGATTTTCCTCAAGAGTACAAAATTCGCTCAAAAAAGGCCAGCGCTCCCTCAAAATGGTGTTGGATCATGTTGTCATTGATCCCAATGGTTTGATTGATTGATTTCAAGTGATTGATTGATGCCAAAGGATTGATTGATGATTGATTGATGTAATGTAATATGTATTGTCCTTGATGAGAATGCATAGATGAAGATGGATCAATGAGTTGTCATTGATATGATGAAGATGGATCAATGAGTTGTCATTGATACACGATGAACATGGATTGATGTGGTTTCATTGGTATATGATGCATTGTTGGTAAAATGTATAGATGAATCATTATTGTCTTATCATGATTGATAAGGTTCACAAATGGATGAACTCCAAAGTGGTCCCATTATGGTGAAATCCCTCACGGGAAGATGCTTTGTGGATTGATTTATCCTAGAAGAATGGTTGGAGGACCCATGCTATCATTATTGTCTTATCACAATTGATAAGGTGCACAAATGGATGAACTCCAAAGTGGTCCCCTTATGGTGAAAGCCCTCACGGGAAGACGCTTTGTAGTTTGAGTTATCCTAGAAGAATGGTTGGAGGACCCATGCTTGTATGTGGAATAATGAGATGAAGATCAAGGAAATTGTTGGTGAAACTATCCTAGATGGATATTTCTTGTCATGCCA
>JZKD02S2325602.1:129485-150030 GCA_000966675.3 Picea glauca
CAAAGTCAAGGTGGATTATTTAAATAATAAAGAGAAGTGAAAAAATCAAGAAATGATAAAGTAAGGTGACAAAATCAAGAAGGAATATTTAAATGATAAAGTATTGGAGAACTTTGTATTTATGGAAAGTAGTTAACCCTAAAATAAGGAAAATAGGTTAAGTGACCTAGAAATGGGTTAATATTATTTAAATGATAAAGTAAAGTGACAAAGTCATGGTGGATTATTTCAATAATAAAGAGAAGTGACAAAATCAAGAAATGATAAAATCAAGAAGGAATATTTAAATGATAAAGTATTGGAGAACTTTCTGCTTATGGAAAGTGGTTAACCCTAAAATAAGGAAAATAGGTTAAGTGACCTAGAAATGGGTTAAGTGACCTAAAAATGGGTTAAGTGACCTAGAGGATGAAAGTATAAATAATATAGCAATGGTCTCTTGTAGATCATCCTTTTGTGGATCAATGGAGAGCTTCTTGTGAGAATATCTTTTGGAGTATTGGTGGAAAGCTTCTTGAGCATTTTGGGTGTGGAACACTTGATAATATTGAAGATATATAGGTGAATGAGGTCACCAAAGGATATATAAGCCTAATTTTAGAGGGAAGGTGAATAAAAGAGGGTTCGAAATTCAAGGGAGGATAAAGTCTTTTCATGATGCTTTCTAAGGTATGTTATTTACAGGTCATCTAACCATTTTCGTAATAAATTTGTTTCTATAATGATTCAGACTGTGATAATGATACGAAATTGAGGAATCATATCCAAGTATCTATGATAAAAAATTCAGCTTGTGGGTTGTTTTAGTTTTGGAGATACACTCCGTGGAAAATAGGGTTTGTGGCTAGTCCTGCAACTAGTCTAAAACATATGTTTCGGGTAAAAACGTCATAAATTCTTCATAACAGATCCAAATTAGGTGAGACCAAATTTGTTGGTTAGAGTAAAGTTTGCAGTATTATGTTTAATAGTTTCATATCAATTCAACAAATAGTCCGTGTGGGGCATGCTCTACAAGGTCTCTCTCTAGAATAAGACAAAATTCAGAAAGGTGTGCCATTTTTTCTATAAATCCTTTTCTGAGAGGTTACAAGTAGTGAAACCTAGAAGAATTACATAAAAAACACCGAAGAAAATTGTGTATCATTTTCATATATTTATTCATTACAGGTACAAAGTTATGATTATTTCTAGTTATGATTGTTGACTAATCCAAAACTAGTCTTGTGAGACTAAAGAAATGTTTGATGAAAATGCTAGTCTCTTTTTGTTAAAGTTAAGGAGGGTTTGAAGGTATGTGATCATATACACCAGGTATATTAAAAAGTTACAAATCATATTTGGATTATAAAATTGATGAGGGCTTTTGGTTGAGGTACAAGTTGGGTACATGGTTGAGACAAGCAGTTGATGAGTTGGCACATACATGAGGTGTATAGTTGATGATGTTGGTACATATTGATGATTCATTGTTGATGAGTAGTTGAAACATGATTGATATATACTTGGTACATGGTTGGATGCACTTGTTTATGGTACAGGTTGATTACATGTTGTTTGGTACATGTTGGTGCATGGTTGATGCACTTGTTTATGGTACAGATTGATATTTGTTGAGGATTGTTGCCTCATATTAGTTGGTGCTGAGGGTGTAATATGAGTCTTGCATTATAGAGATGGTTCTCATGAAGAGTTGTACTCTATTCAGTTGTTGCTGAAAAACCCCAAGGATTGTAGTCCATAATAAAAAGAAAATTTTACATACATCTTGTGTTCTTTGTGGTGATGACTTGTTGATGATATATTGCTAATATATGTTGGTGATATGTGTTGAAATTTAACTGGTTATAAATGAAAACAATGAGTAATGAGTTAATGGTAATTGTTAACTAAGGAGTTTTGGGAAAAAGATCCCTACATTGTTCACCCCCCCTCTCAATGTAGTCGGTGTGTCCAACAAATGGGGCATAGATTATTGCAACGCTCCCCCAATAGAGGGTACAAAGCACTGACACTCACCGATAGTGTATAGGGGAGCGTTGCCTTCCAAAATTGATTTTTGAGTGGTTTTTTCCATGGCAAAAGACTTGTACTCTTTGTCAATTGATTTCTCCTCTTCAAAAATAGTCTTTTGAGGTGTCTTTCAAGTGTTCTCGATAATGTTTTCCGAGACACGACATAGGCAATATGACAATATGATTTTTGCGACACTTGCGACCAAAATGTGACACTTGTGACATTGGTAATGATGACACTAGGCCATCAACGTAATGAGTAATTTTGATGTGTAACAGATTTCCCCCAAAGTGCGAAGTTAGAAGATGGGAATTGATGACTGAAGTACTTTGTATACTTTTTCAAGAAAGGGTATGGACTCAGAGAACCTGGAAGAAGCTTCACACAACCATCAAACAAATATTATGACATGTTTCAAACCCAAGGCAAGCATACCTATGCTTGAGTGATAAATACTTTCAAGGTATGGCTATCATAAAATACACTGCGGATCCATAATTATATTGAAAAAAAGGTATAGCCACTGAAAATACAATGTGGATCTATACTTCCTATTACTGGAACTGATCGTAGCCATGAATAATACATAGTGTATCTATGAGACGACAATACATAGCCACAACCAATACAAAGTGGATCTATGTGACAATATATGTGTCAATGTTCAAAAGAAACTCCATCACAACCTGGTCAAACTATATATAAGAGTAATGATTCAACCCAGGGTCTTCTTACCGATCCCGATGTAGTATGAATCTAACCATGTGAATAGATGTCCTAATGTCGAACATGGCATAAACCACTTGATTACCGGTCAATGAGGTAAACCGTTAACAAGCGCGAGGGAAATCACCATTAATGTCAATGATTCCCAAGGTACTCTAGTACATTCAAACGAATGTGAATGGATGAGATAAATTCAAACATTCGTGGAATCATCCGATCATAGTTCAATGATGTAAACCCACTATTAGACATAAGGAGGCCTGCCATTGAGGCATGCAGGTCCCAAGGTACTAACTGGTTTCTAAGTCTAGTTCCAAGATAATGTGTTTAATTCGATAGGAACAAACTCGTCGAAGGAGGTCCTTGATGTATCCCCCATCAATGACACAAAACTGACACAGAGATGTAATTGGTGGATCAAGAGAACATGGACTGACACGAGTGTTGAAACATGAAATTTGTGATGGTTGACTCTCGAGGCAGATACTTCCCTTGAACACTGAGGCACAACAACAAAAATATGACATGGACCAAAACACGATGATTCAATGGATACAATGACTTTCATCGGGTGACCCAAAGGAGTAAGAAAAATCAGGGGATTGGTTTAGTGCAAGGGTTCAACAAATTAAAATGTGTGCAAAGACAAAGTGTCGTGTTCAAGGGAAACCGTAAGAGTTACTGGTAATGTTTTAAAAAACTGTTTGGTTTGCTTCCTTCAATTTTTCCCCCGTCTAGATAGACGACCACCTCTTTTTGATTTAACAAGATAGAGGAGGATAACACATGCTCGATATCACTCACCTTTGGTAATTCCCTCTTCCTTTGTTTAATGAACTGGAAGAAGTAAGGGTTCGGTCCCGTATGGGCCCTTCAATATATGATTGTTTAACGAGTCTAGAGAAGGTAAAATCGATGATTTTTCATGTTTAGAGAGTCTGAAAAGAACTTAAAGATGACTCCCGTGTTTTCATTTTTCATAATTTTAGTCTTGCGAGGCCGAACAAGAGATAAAATACCACTCAAAAGATGCCCTTTCAAACCTTTTAACGAGTGTGAAAGGAAGTAAGATCACTCGAAAATATTTTCATGTTTAGAGAGTCTGAAAAGAGCTTAAAGACGACTCTAGGGGATTCCTTTTTCGTATATCCATGCAATCCCAAAAAAGAGATAAAAGGTTGCTCTATTACATTCTCATGTTTTTACGAGCGCGAGAAATAACAAAGACTAAGCTCAATACTCTGCCCCCAGCTTGAAATCTAGTGGCTTAACTCCATAATGATCATCAAAGGCTAGAGACATGCCCCCCAAGCTTCAATTCATTCATAGAATTTGAGGTTGTCACCAATTTTTGTACTAGATGGAGAAAAAGGATAAGGGTGGATGAAATGAGGGTTCAAATATGAGACCTAACAAAATACTCGACTCGACATCTATGAGATCTCGTGAAATACTCGACCTGACAGGAACATTGACTGTTTCATTTTTTAACGAGCTTGACACAAGAAAATAACTATGCTCAAGGCTCCAGGTTCAATCCCCAGATCTCTGTTTCATTTTTTAACGAGCTTGTTATAGAGAAGAAAACTATGCTTGTAGCCTCTATTTCATTTTTTAACGAGCTTGCCACAGAGAGGAAAAATGTTGTCATAGCTTCTGTTTCATTTTTTAACAAGCTTTCTACAGAGAAGCGAAACTATGCTCGTGGACTCTTCTTGATCATGGCTTCCAAGAGGATAACTCTCTGGAAGGACACCATGTCAAGGGACAAAAATCGGTCATGGATTCCAAGAGATCTTCATTGGATGGAAGAAGGATTCTCTGGAAGGAACACATGTCGAGGGTTGAGACAAGGGTAAGGATATCAGGCTCCAATATCCCTACAGAAGAGATCATCATGTCAACAACCGGATCTAAGTCATCAAAAGTTGAAGTCATGGGAGACAATGCCACATAATTGACCCGTGGCAGGGGCGATACCAAATGCATATAAGACCCATTTAGGGAGGCCATTGGGTTGATGTTCAAGTTAGGGCCAACAAACGAAAGTTGATCAATAGTCACCATTCTTCCATATTGAGGGAAAGATATCACACGAAAGAGAGTGGAAACAATAGATTTCATGGCATAGACATAATCTCTCCCAAGGTGTAAATCAAAATCCAAGGGGTCTTGGACTACTATAACATCAATAAAGATAGTTTTCCCTCCCAAAGTTATGGGAAACTGAGGAAGGATCCATAAAGAGTCACTATTTCTTATGTTAAAAGTGAACATAGTCTAGTTAACTGACACAAGCTGAGGATAACCCAAAGCTTGCCAAGCAATAGAGGAAAAAATACTAACGGACGAACCTTCATCTATCAGTGCATGAGGAACGTCCTAAGCATAAAAATGTACTGTAATCTTGAAAGGAATGTGAAAGGGAAGACGAGGTCCACTTAGAACAACCTAATAAAAAAGGATGGCCTCATTACTTGGAGGGGTTTTCGTAGGAGAAGGAGGAATGCCCCCCGACACGCTAGATCCTGTATCAATGAGAAAAATGTGGGCATAATCGGATTTACTCTCTAGCGGGAGAGTCATATCGATGGATAATCACATCAAATAGACCACTTGGGTTTCATTTTCCAAGGGGAGAATGGGGTCAACGAGTGGAAAAGGATCGACCGCTCGGGTTGTAGTCTCTAACGGGAGAGTGGGATTGACTGAAGATGGGATCAAATCAACCACTTTGTCAACTGGTTCAACTAAGGACATGACCATATTGATGACATAATCAATCGGAATGACTGATGAAGGGACCGAAGAAACCACTTTGGCACTCATCAGAGGAGGAGTGGGATTGACCATGTTTTCACTCTTCAGATGAAGGGTGGGACTGACCAATAACGAGACTGGATCAGTCACTTGGGTTTCACTTTTCAGATGAAAAGTGGGGCTGATCAATGATGAAACTGGATCATCTACTTTGGTTAGTGGTTCAACTGAGGATGAAACTAGATTGACCACTTGATCAACCAAACTGACTGGGGATGGAACCAGATTGACCATTCTATCAACTAACTATGGGTTGGGGGAAATCTTATGATAACCAGTTGGAAGTTGAATCTTTTCCAAAAGAGAAGAAGCCTCATCCATACAAGGACAAAGGTGAGAATAATGATCATTGTTGCATAACATACAAGGAAACTTGACATTTGTCTTCTTCTTACCAACCTTAACATCACTAGTTGATGGGGCATCACCAACATGACCAACAGGGGCCGATGATGTGGAGGACCACATTGCTAGGACCTTGAGAAGACCAGGGAAATCCCTCAGAAAGTGGTCACCCTTACAAAGACTAAAAGGGAATTTAGGTTTTAGATTCTTCATTGTAATCTTTTCGACCTCATCAACACTCCCAGTATGATCAACAATAGTTGGTTGCTTGGATCCGACATATGATGTAGTTGGAGGCTTGGTACCTTTCTGGTTCCTCTTCTTCTCTTTCTATTTCTTCTTCTTCTTATCAACTTGGATACTCGCTTTAGAGCTTTTACTAGGTGAAGAAATATAAATGGAAGGAGACCTGATGGGCGAAGAAGGAGAAAGGTCGACATGAGGTTGATGTGTGGGTGGTGTGCTTACATCTAAATCACCTGCATTCGATATCACTGGAGTGGAAAAAAACCATACCGCTAAACCAATTGTGAGACCTAGAAGGCTCAAAGTAGCGATGTAAGGAGGACCAACATTTCCGTAAGAAGGAAAAACAAAGGGTTCCCCTAGCAAAGGGGTTCTTTCATTGGTCATTCCAAGAATTTATGCCATAAAAATAAATATCCAACCTAAAGTCTCCTAGGGAAAACAAACAACACACGCTATAAATCTAGTGAGAAAGAAAGAAAACAAAACCTTCTCACAATAAGCACACTAGTTGGTGATGAAATCCAATGTCATGGGAACAAAGTAAGAAGGAACTGAGATAGAGTGGGTGGAAAAGTTACGTTGACTACCTGCTTAACGGACTTACACCCTGGTGAAATCTCCCACACATAATCGTGGGTATACCCTCCAAGGATCCCGAGTGAGTCTGGCCAACGTCGATTCCAGGTACCATGAAAACTTCTCCCTCCACAGTCACCTTGTGTAAATACCCTAAAGAGATAGGCCACTAAGGTTACGAACTACAATAATGATGCCTGGGGAAACAATCGACAGTCTGATCCACGCGCAAGGGTAGGGTATCTAGCCCGAAATCACCTTTAAAGGCTTCCACTCATCATTGTGGGTATACCTTCAAGCGACCCCCATAATACACACAATTCCTACACCAATACCAACAAAGCAGGGTGAGTAACTCTGCCAGTCTTAATGCGACCTCAGGTTTGACCCTTGTGTGAGAAGGGCTTCCTAGGAAAAAATGTAGCAATTGGATTTCACCACTCCCTAATCACAAGATTCTATGTTTGTTTGTAGCTTTGGAAAGTTATCTTTCACACCTATTCCAAATCCCTACAACTAATTTGATGTAGGTTTGCTACCAGAAAATATAAAAATGTCTAATCAATTTTTAGTTTAGCGCTTTATTTTAAGGCTGTTGTTACTCAAAAGGAAAATGGTGTGGACAATATGGTGTTTTGACCGACTTGAAATCTATGCAAAGAGATGAATATGCAATCTTTTCATTTCGATGAAAACTATGCTACGATAAGGAGAAAACATTCATCATTGCATATGCACTATGTCCCCAAAAAGCCAAAAACCATGCAATTTCGCTACTTCAAATGAAATCTAGTTTCACTACCCAAAAGAAAAAATGCATCTATGGTATTTGTTTGATTCTAATGTATAAATAAATTAAACACAAATCCTTTGATTCTCTACTACTTTCAATCAGGAGAAAGAGTCCTATGCATAGGCAAAAGACACGAAGTGACAAAGGTTTCAAACAAAGCATGCATTCAAGGCAGTGAGGTATGAAAGAAAACAAGTAGAAACTTGTTCTAACAAGAAATAAGACCATCAAGGATTCTACAACCAATCAAGCATTCAAGGAATACAATAAAATGCATAGAAGAATCCAAGAAATGATAGGGAGAAAGAGAAATCACTCAAAACTGTCCTGTCAAAAAAGCAGCTAGAAAAGGCCATTTCACATTTCTGAAAAAGGTTTCAATATCCAATAATATCAATAGGGAGTGATAAGCATAAAAAACCATCAAAAAACCAAACCAAACAACTTCACAAACCAACCACTGACTCTAGGTAAAGATCTCTACAAAAAAGGCTTAAAAAGATTGAGCAGAAGAAGGAAAAAACTCTAAAAAAAGAGACCAGCGCTCCCCTAGAAGGATGCACAGAGTGTTGCAATGCTACCTAAGAAACTGTAGAAGAGAGTTGGCGCTCTGGTAATACCTATAGTGGGGCGTTGAGCCACCCATAAATTCAAAAAACAGTAAAAAAAAAGAATAAAATCTCACCCAGAATGCACAAAAATTGGTGAAATTGCTAGTGAAGGTAGGAGAAAGCAAATGGATGATGAACAACCAATAAAAGTGATCTGAAAGGTGGGAAAATGGAAGGGAAAAACCAAGGAATTAAAAATAGGATTCCTTCCCCAGTGGAGTCTCCAATTTCTATTACAGGAAAATCCCCATGCAGACAAGTGGATTTCCTCTTGGATGCTAGACCCCTATAACCAAGACAGAAAGGTGCTAAATTGGACACTGACATTACCTTTATTTATTCTTCTTCCCTGGATACTTTAGCTTCATGAAAAGGAATTTAAGTGTCCATATTAACACCTTTCTATCTTGGTTATAGGGGTCTAGTATCCAAGAGGAAATCCACTTGTCCGCAGGGGGATTTTCCTGTAACAGAATTGTTTCAACCCACCACTTCTGCACTTGGTAAGTTGTTTCTTCATACTTTTAAGGACCCCTTCGCACTAGTTGAAGACTCAGGGATCCATACACTAGAAGGCATACTAAAAATGGCTCTGTAGAGCCATGTGGAGAGCTACACTCCCTGCCATGTGCATAATCGTATAGAGGATACTCCGTAGAGGCAAGTCTTGGACATCCCTGATAGCGACCTTACTGTTATGTTTCTGTGTACCCGACACACAATGTTGACTAATGTAGTGGTTCATAGGCTCACCTCCACCCCTACTACCTATAATTTTGACTCGATATCCACAACGAGATAGTCCTGTTAGGAAATAGATATCCTCGATATCTATGTTGAGTGTGTGGGCACCCACATGAAACGCCTGGTCGTTAACATCCCACATGTGAACCAGGTACTCAAGTAGTCTCAATTGGGCCCTCATGCCTTGAATCTCGAAGAATTGTAATATCCCACATTTTCAAAGGGCCATAACTGTTCCCGAGTCATTCCTGACGAAGTAATCTTCTTCTTCGTTCTCTCGCTTGTGCCACTCCAACATCTTAACCAAGGAAGACCTGCCAAGGAACCATAAAAATAAATTAGAAACATAATTTTATTTCTTGTGGGTTTTCCCTTGTTGGGCTCATCATTTATAATTTTGGGATGTGGTCATCACAGACCTGTGAATTTGCATAGTGCGACATCACCACACCCTAGATGTAGGTTCTCCTGTGATGATCTTAGATTTTCGTAGGTCTCGATATAGGGAACCTGCGATGACCTCAATGCATGGGTAACCTCAAAAAATCAACCTAGAAACACATGTTTAACCAATGAAAATCGATTTTTAAACCATACAAAGATGAAGGAGATGGAGATTACCTTTTCTATGGAGACGATTCATGAAATGATCCTCCATGCACTCCACAATCAACACTAGAAAATCTAGGTAAAATGGGGGTTTGGAGCAATGTTTGGGTGAAGTTACAAATGAAATAGTGAAATGTGGTTTTTTACCTATTTTATTGATTTTTACTAATTTTCATTTGTATATTATAATATTTTTTATGCTTCATCCAAGCCCTAAAGTCCTAACAACTTTACAAGTGGTTGATTTTTTCAGATTGACAAGTTTAGAATTAAGATGTTGGAACAAGGGTCCACCTTTTTGGTTTGTTTTTATATATTTTTCACATGTACAGATCCTTTTAGGGTTTTTTAGGGAAAAATCTAAGAAATGACTTAACTTTTTCCCACGCTTGTGAAACCATGAGAATGTAATAGAGTAATATTTTGTTGTTTTTTCAAATTCGTAATGGTGACACGAAAAACGAAACCTATGGAGTATCGTTTAAGCTCTTTTCACACTCCTTAAAAATGAAAAGATTGTCGAGCGACCCTGATCTTTTCATGCTCGTAAAAGTATTTGAAGATAACATTTGATGAGCGGTAGGTTATCACTTTTTTGGTCTCATCATATTAATTTACGAAAAAAGAACCGATGGAGTTCTCTTTAAGTGTTTTTTAGACTCTCAAAAATTGAAAAACCCCCGAGTTTTCTCTCTTTGGACTCGTTAAACAAACATCGAAAGACTCATATGGGATCAAACCACTCCTTCTTAGGGTTCGTTAAATATACTATGAGGGAATCATCTAAAGGATGAGCTTACATCAACACGCATATGTTATCCTCCTCAAGATTGCGTAAAAAAAAATAGGTACTCGCCAGAAATGGTGGGGGGGGAATTGGAAAAGGAATGTGTCTCTATATTCGTGTTAGTGGTAGTAATAGTTGCTCTTGAACATGATACACCCTTCATCATTGTATACGGGTTGGGAAATACATTTGTCTCTCATTTTACTATCTACAACTTCATATTTTGGGTCCTCCTTGAGTCAATGCTAACAAGACCATTTTTGTGTCATTCATATGTCCAAGAGAAGTGCAACCTAAACAAGCCCTCTATAAAGTCGGCCATCTGTCGTTATAAATTTTCTACCATGTCGGCCTTCCCTGAATCAGTTCCAAATCACTTCATAATCTGATCTACTTCAAATATATTACTTATTTTGTGTCATTGATGGGGGATACATCAAGGCCTTCCCGTGATGAGTCTTTTCATGTCGACTTCAACACATTATCCGAGAACAAGAATTAGAAATCATTTAGTACCTTAGATCCTGCATGCCTTAATGGCAGGTCTCTTCACTTTCAATAGTGGGTTCACATCATCGACCCCTAATTGGGAGATTCCATCGAGTGTTCGACTTCAGCTCATTTATTCACATTCGTTGGGTTGTGCTAGATTACCTTGGGAGTCATTGACATCAATGGTGATTTCCCTCAGACTTGTAAATGGTTTTCATCATTGACCGATAATAAAGTGGTTTCTACCATGTTCAACTTTGACACCTGTAATACCATGGTTAGATTCGTACTTAAGGATGATGGAAATGAAGACCCTGGATATCATCATTATGATCTAGGTTGCGACAGAGAATTCATGAATTAGTACTAACACATAGATCCACTGTGTATGTCTTGTGGCTATGTCTGTATGTTGAATTCTTTAGAGCATAGATCCACAGTGTATTCTTGGTGGCTATGCTGATTCATAATGACATGGATCCACAATGTATATTTATTTTCCATGACTCACTTGACATTTTGTAATCTGAGTATGGAAATTCCTACCTCGGGCGATGGTATATTATTATGAAGATGCTTGATTTTTTGTAGGTTCTCGATCGGTGCTCTCCTTGTTCGACACACACATTCTACAAAGTATTTTAGCTGTCACAAATTCCAGCTTCATAATTTGGGGGGAATTATGTTACACATTATTTTGTTCACCCCAGTGATCCATTGAAAACATGTTCTCATGTTCCCTAAAAAGATAAAAGAGTCTTTCTCTATGAAGAGAGTGATTTGCTTTCCTTTCTCAAAAACCTTATTAAAGAAGGTCGTCACACCCTACTATATGCATGGGGTGCAATTATGCCTGATCATCGCATCCTACTCTAGATATAGACTACGATGTCTCTGCAGGATGCCATATGCCTAGGGTGTGACGATGCTAAAATATAAGGAAAAGTCAAAATTCAAGAATGTTCTAGAAGGGGATCTCCTAGAAGATGAGGTGGCCTTCGAATGGTTTGGATCTTACTCACTTTTATGATTTGGTGGGATCATCCTAATATCCTCATCCATATGTACTTCACACTATATAAAGAGGGATATCTCATGGAAAAGGCTAAGGTTGAATAGGCTAGGATTCGTATGGAGAGTTCTACTTCAGATTATTCTTGAGAGTTTTGCTTTAGTTCTACAAGCTACATGGTGGATCTTCTTCATTCAAAGGCTTTGGAGAAAAGGTGTGCGTGTTAGAGAAAAGGGCCATCGAAAGGGGACCTTACGACATCAAGGCTTTGGTTGTATTCTCCACTTTCTATTTAAAATGATACAACGATATGTTTCTTTCCCATAAAACTAGTCTTGTTTTATTGTATGATTCCTTGATCACATACATAGGTTCTTGTTGAGTATATTGTGTTTCTTTTACTTTGATTGGCTTGTGTTCCCTTGCAGGTTCAATATCACAGGAGTATTGGAACGAAACTAAGATGGAAATGGTAAGAGGAAATGACATTTAAAAGGTATGTTGTTTATCTCTTGTTAACTAGTAAACTCAATAATTAGAGCGTAGAGAAAGTCTTATATTTTGTTATGTTTTGTTCTAGTTTCGGGTGGAACTAGGGAGATCTATTTGTATCCACACTTACCAATTAGTCCAATAACAGAGGGTCCATAGGTGGTTTTTCATCATGAAATATTTTTGCAAGGGACTTGTCTTGAGTCTAAGTCATATCCAAGTCATAAGTTTAAAAGGTAAAGTCTTGTCAAAGGATCATTTGTGGGCATAATTACATTAAAAATGTTAGTACAAGTGGTTTTATGGATGTTCATGGCATATGTACCTTGGAAGATCAAAACTAGCAGTGTTGCGCAACTGCACTGTCCAAGTCACTTAAATGATGCAAGAGGTATTTTCAGCTCAAGTGGGTACCTTTTCCCTCTCAAACCTATTCACATCAAGTATTATATATTTATCCATCATCCTTCACCCCTATGCATCAGTTTTTGGTTTGCAAACTGGGTTCTGTCCCCTCGAGAAAAATCAAACAAACTTCTGCTGTGCAAACCTTGTTCTACGCTATGCATCTGTTGTGCATACTCTTGCGCTACGCAAACCCCTCACTATGCAAATCCTAGTGCCTAGATATTTTCTTCTCACCTCATAACCAGTCGCTAGTTGTGGTAAACACATTTGAAACTTAATCATCCATGCATTGATAACCTTCTAATTCACTTCCCTATCGCTCAGTGAATCCCTCGTGATATTTTGAAACAAACCCTATCCTTGTTAAGTCTGCTGCGCAAGCTTACCCATTAGGTATTAAGTATCTTTTCCCTTGCCATATGATCACATCCACCCTGAAAAGTTATTCATTTATCCATAACATCATAAGAGAAAAAGAAGCACAGAGGAGGGAATGTGTTGAGGTATGAGCCACAGAGCCTCAACTTGGTGAACTCAGACCATGCGTTCAGAGTTTCTTTTGAGTAGGTCAGATGCATTAAAGTCTGTGAGAAAATTCAAGGATATAACTAAGAATTGACAAGGGAGTTTGCCCACAACTACAATGGTGTCTAGACAACAATTGTTGGGGTCATCTTCCCAGTGTCAAAGGAGTCAATAGAAACTTCTGCAAAGATCCCAATCCTAGGGGAAAGATGGTTTAAAGATATTACTTTCGATTATGCATTTTTATTGATTTCCTTAATCCTAAATAAAAAACTCAGAATATAGGAGCCACCATTCCTAGGGAATATGTGTTAAAGCCCTATGAGAAGTTGTTAAGTTTCATACAAAGATATTTCACTTGTGAGGGTAGGTTTGATAGGGTGTACCAGTACCATATGAGACTCCTCATGCACTTAATAGGAAAAAACCCTCTCAACTTTCCTTTTTAAATGTATAGAAGCTTAGAAAATATGGTAGACAAGGTCCAATCTAAAGTTGACCAACTTAAAAGTAGCATGTTCCATTTATCCTTAGTCAAGCTACTAATTGTTGAAGAACTCAAAAAACTAAACATGGAATGGGATTCTTTCTTATCTTCAACTAATATTCCCCTAGATCCCTAAAGAGATACCCCATTTTCTGTTGAAAGAGTGTCTCCTAGAAGCTCAGGTAAAAAGGGAGAAAGTGTTGAAAAGAAAAGAAAAGGGAAGGAAGTTGAAGGGTCTCCTCCAAGCCAACCATTTCCAAAGAAGGGTAGAAAAATTTTGTTCACCAATGAATAAAAATAAACCCAGACACCTAGAAGGCCAACCAAAAGGTTAGAAACAAGAAATATTCCTACACCAGTAGTCCAGACAAAGTATGTTGAGATTTCAGATCAAGGGATAGATGAAGGCCAAGCCAAAGAAGGAGATAAAGACTCAAAAATTAGGGAATTGCAACAACAAATCAAAGAGTATCAACATGTGATTACTCGATTTTATCAAGAAAACAAAGAGATGAAAATAAAACTAGATGAGAGAGGTTTTGAAAAACAAACACCACAGAGAAAAGTAGGCCCTATGCAAGACATGTCAAAGGGAAAGGAGGTTAGGCAAATCCTTGAGACTACATTTGTAGCCAAGCCCACACCACCTTTGACAAGATCCTCAACCAAGAAGAATAATCTAGACATACATGGCAAGCAATCAACAAGTCAGAGACCTCCCACTTCACCCACAAAAGGAGAAAAGAACATAAGATGGCTGAACAAGCAGCTAATAAAATCTCAAGATCATATCATCAAGCTCATGGAAGAAAAGAGATTATCAAAAGAAGGAATCACGAATCATTACAAGGAATGCAGACTAACCATAGACAATTCTTGTGTAGTCCTTTATAATGCTCAATCAAAATTGAAGAGAAATGTAGCCTTGTTTAGGCAGGTGGGAAATTTAAAGGTACATAACCTAGCATTGAGGAAGGAGAACATGCGGCTAAAACAAAGGATGCAATTGAATGATGAGGCCAGGAGGAGACTGGAGCTACTCGCAGAAGTAGGACAAGTATGAAAGAATGAAAAACACATTTTTTCTTTTTGGAGGAAGTCACCATTACCGTTGCAAACTAAAAGGTGACTAAGGGAGGTAGAAGTTAGCTAAGTTTGAACATATTTATATATAAACACCTTTTTGAAACCCCCATGATTATGATCCAGGCAGTTATGACAATATGAATCACCCTTTTTTGAGCAGCTGCAAATTGTAACTAATAAGGAAAGCATAGAAAGAACTTGCATAGCACACCAGCACTACACAAATTTTGTAGTCATATATAAAATAAAAGAACAACATCAAAGGTTGGGTATACCACATTGAAGGTTAAATCGAGGTTTTCTATCAATGGCTGCCACTTGGACTGATCCAGATTATTTTCGGCACAAAATGAGAGCATATATATAATAAATAAATGTACAGAGATATCTCAGATATACAATAATATAATAGAAATGTATCAGATATGAAACCATAAACATAAAGATACAATAATACACAAATTTCTATTAATGAGTGAAAATGTACAAAGACTGTAAAAATATAGAGTGAAAGACTCACTAGAATGGTGGAAGATTATATCTGAGAAGAGATGTGTCCACTACTCACATTCGTAAGAATATCCTTTTACAATGAGTCTCCAAAGGCCTTTTTATCATAAATAAAATCCAAAACCTGAACCTCGAAAGATGAAAAGCCAATAGTTTTGTGGACCCCGTTTTGGGTAGTTTGGTGTATCAACTTCCTGAGGGCGTAACTTTGGCATATGATATCCATTTGGGGTGCACGATATCTCATTGGAATGGTATATTCGAAGAGATTCATTTTGGGGGTTTAATTGGATCCTTTGGATATCATTGAGAAGCTCTGTTTCAAGATAAATCCATGAGTGCGGACACAAACCAATCACCCTAGATCCACCTGGATCTAGAACAAAACAGGACAGAATAATACACTTTCCCTAGATCTAGACTATTGAATGAACTAAGAGACAAGGATCATGGACATACCTTATGAACACTTTCCTTAGGTCTCTGTTGTTCCAAGCTTTTCTCCAACGCTCTTGTGCCGTTCAGATCACAACAGTACAAACCAATCGAAGTAAAGGCAGATTAATATATTCAATAGCTAGTCTATACATATGATCAAGGAGTTATGTAATAAAGTGACATCATCTTTATGGGAAAGGGACATATTACTGTATTGAATTAATTGAAAGTGAAACTTACAACTTGAGCCTTGATGTCGTAGGTCTCCTTTCGATGGCTCCTAGCTCTGACACACACACTTGCTCATGCATAAAGAAAATCAACCACTTTTGATGACTTTGCTGTTGTCTCTAGCTGCTGTAGCATCAGTCCTCCATACAGTCTTGCACTAGTTTTCCAATCTATCTCTTGCTAGCTTGCTGCTTATTCTTCTTAACCCTTTCCATGATCAATCTCCTCAATATATAGAAGAATATAGATTAGTTACTTGGATAGGAAATGATCCCAAGATATCTGGAATGCCAACACCTGAATAACCGTTCGAAGCCAACTCATGTTTCTAGAAGATTCCCTTCTAGAAGGTTCGAGATTTCATCTTTTTCCTTCCTTTGGAACATGTTCTCACCCTGGCTATTAGTTATAGTGCGAACCCTTCGCACCCTAGCTTAATGTAGACTACGAGAATCAGGCATTCTCGCAGGCAGATATATAGGTAGCCTGTGAACATCCTTTAAAAGCATGATTTCTGGAAGAAGACAAATGTAACTTTTCTCAGGAAAGTGTTCTTAGTAAAGAGATTGATTTTCTATCATCATAACATCATCATGACATCATCACGATGACCAAAATTATGGATAACAGAATGCCCCCCAAAGTCTGAGAGTGGAACCAGTGATAGTCGGTAGACTTTGTAAGCTGCATGTGTGTGTCGAGAACCAAGAGCACATCTAATCAGAAACCTGCAAACATCCAAGCATCAAAAGAATATCATGTATAACAATTCCTGAGGTAGGCATTCCCATACTCAGATCACAGATCGATGACATCATAAACAAAGGTCATGGCCACCAATCATACACTGTGGATCCATGCAGTCATAATATAGCAAAACCACCTGAATACACTGTGGATCTGTGCGACAAATTTTCAATCAAGACGACATAGCCACAAAACATACACAGTGGATCTATGTGTCACAAATTATACATACTCCATCGCAACCAGGACCATAAAGACAATATCCAGGGTCTTCAATCTCGTCGCCCAAAGTACGAATCTAACCACGTGATTACATGTGTCGAAGTCGAACATGGTAGAAACCACTTGATTACCGGTCATTTATGTCACCGTTAACAAGTGTGAGGGAAATCACCATTGATGTCAATGACTCCCAAGGTACTACAATACAATCTATCAACTGTGAATAAATGAGTTGATGTCGAACAACCGATGGAATCTTTCGATCAAGGGCCAATGATGTAAACCCATTATCGAAAGAGAGGAGACTTTCCATTGAGGCATGCAAGCTCCAAGGTACTGAATAATTTCTAAGTCTTGATTCTAGATAATATACTGAAGTCGACGGAACAAGCCTCGTCACAGGAGGGCCTTGATGTATCCCCCATCAGTGACACGAAATGAGTAACTGAATTTGAAAGTGAAACATAGTACGTGGCAATTGGACTTTGGACACAGGGAAGGCCGACACAGAATGAATGGATAACTACAGATGGACGGCTCAAATAGAGGTTTCAAACGGACAACTCTTGAACATATGAATGACACGACTAGTGATTTGGCAGAATTGACTCAAAGACGACACATGGAAAGACCTTGTTATTAAATCGAATGAGAGACAAATGGATTTTCCAAACTGGCTTCAAATGATGAATAGGGGGTGTCATGTTCAAGAGCAACACTTACTGCCAACCAAGACAAAGATGAAACATATCCCTTTCCCAAATTCCCCCCCACCATTGCTGGCAAGTACCTCTTTATTTTTACACAAGCTTGAAGAGGATCACATATGCTTGTTGATATATGCTCATCCTTCGGATGAGTCCCTCGGAGTATTTTTAACGAACCCTAAGAAGGAGTGGTTCGGCCCCATTATGGGTCTGTCAATGTTTGTTTAACGAGTCCAGAGATAGAAAACTCGAAGGTTTTTCAAGATTATAGAGTTTGGAAAAACACTTAAAAGAGAACTCTCTCAGTTCCTTTTTCGTACAACAGTCCAACGAGACTGAAAAAGGGTTAAACTATCGCTCGAAGGACGTATACTTCAAATACTTTATCGAGCATGAAAATAACAAGATCGCTCGACAATCTTTTCATATTTAGAGAGTCTAAAAAGAGCTTAAAGATAACTCCAGGGGGGTTCATTTTTCGTATAACCACAATGAGCCCGAAAAAGAGATAAAACGACGCTCGATCACGTTCTTATGTTTTTTGCAAGCGCAAGAACGGATAAAAAGCGCTCGAGGTTGGATGTCAAAATCATAACAAACAACCAAAATCACCTCACACCAAGTAAAAATTCTGTCCATAACCATCCATACTTCTCACCTGCAATTCATTTTCACTCATTTCCTCATTAGTGATTAGGGTTAAATAGTACATAATCATAAAAACCCACTTTTGATATAGTAAAAAATAATAAAATGAACAAATAACAAAAATTACCATACCATTTTCACATTTTACCATTTGAGTGCCAAAAAACCCTCATTTACCCTCTATCTTCGGCGTCGAATTCCAGGAGCTACGGGAGACCATTTGACGTGCCGTCAGCTATATTTTGGTAAGTGCCTCATCCCTAATCTTTTCATGGTTCAAAATTATGTTTTTATTGGTTAAAAGTCAAGTTTTAATTCAATTTTTTAAACCCTATGTGCTTGGGAGAATTCTCGTAGGTGGCCCATATGGGACCTGCGAGAATGATCCATTCTCACAGGTGGGCCATGGGCCACCTGCGAGAAGTTCGCACTATGTGAAGCAGGCCACCTGCGAATAGTGCAAAATCCAAATTTTTTTGTAACGTTTAGCCAATTGCAAGATTTTTATCTCATGAATAAAATCATTGACCATGTTTGTGTGTTTTTCTTGCAGGTTACTAGCCACAATCATGGTGTTAGAGTGGCAGGAACGAGAGCACGAGGAGGACAATGCTAATGCCGAAAACCATCCTCCAACCATAGCTGCACTAAGAGATTGTGGTCTCTTAAAGTATTTCCGCATCCCGGGTATGAGAGCCCAAGTTCGATTACTGGAATACTTAGTCTGAATGTGGGATCTGGACCAACAAGTGTTCATCGTGGGAGCTCATACCTTGAGTATTGACATTGAGGATATCTATTTCTTGAATGGATTATCCAGGAGAGGATCCTATGTCAGTTTGTCCAGTAGTAGAGCAGGGGGTCTAAAAATGAGTGAGTATTGTAACTAGTACTACGTGCATGAGGCAGAATGACAGAAAGGAAAAGTGGCAATTTGGGGAGTGACTGATTTGAATCTCCATACCATTCTCTTTACCATCGCTCGAATGGCAGGAAGTGTTGCTCTGCATATGGCTCTGCAAAGCTATTTCCAGTACGCCATCGAGTGTACTGAGCTCCGAGTATTCAATTGGGCTGACACAGTATTATGCAATGTCAAGAAACAGTTGACTAAATGTAGGCGAGGAGGTCTAAAGCAGTTTGGTTATGGGTCTCTGTTGGTGTCCTTCTTCTTGGAGAGAGTCCTGGTATTCCGTCTACAGGCCGAGTGGGATCTTCCTAGTCCCAAAGATCCGAGGATGTTACGGTGGTGTCGGCTCATGGCCCGACATGTGGCAGGTCCTATTGTCAAATATGACAATGTTTTCTTTGACTGGTTGCAGACTCAGATGCTGATGGTGGATGACTATGCCTACGCCGGGCTGGATTTCAGAGGAGATCCAGATCTTTCACTTCTTGAAGATGCACAGTGGGGAGAGCTCGGTAAGAAGTACACAAATTTTTTGAGTTTTTAAATGTTTTTGGATTTTTAACCATATTCAAATGTTTTTGTTTTATAGATTTAACCGAAGACTAACATCAAATACTTGTTGATAACACAGACGTTGGACCATATCGACCTGCTGGCAGTTCTCCAATCTAGAGACAAGGAGAGGCAGTAGTAGCAGTTCCACAGTACGCCGAGGATTATCTGACAGTGGAGCAGAACTTAGAGGGTCTGATGTCAGATGTTCCAGATATGACTCTGGAGGAGATTCCACGACGCGATCAGCGTCACACTGTGGGAGTCTCTACCTCTATGGGTCGTCTGCTCCGCAGAGTTTCTAGGACATTAGTGTGATATCGTGAACATCATCCTTGATGTCATTATGTAGAAGCTATGAGCTTCAATTTTGATATTTTGGTCTTCGGACACATTTTGTAAAAACAAATTTTAATCGTTATATATATATACATGGCTTCTATCGACTTACTTTACATTGTGTACATTTTAATGTGTTTGATTTATAAGTGATTTAAATGCCTGTCCAATACATAATTAGCTAAATCATCTGTCAATGTATTAAGACATCTAGGAATGTGTTGATATTCAATGTGATCAAAATGTCGTTCCAAGAGGCGAATCCGCAAATACACCCTTAATAAAGTAGGACTTCGAATAGAATATACATTACTGAGCTGTAGTACTACCAACTGCGAGTCAAGTCGTACAACCAAATGACGAATTCCAAGAGAGATAGCATCCACCAATAATTCAACAACGACGCTATACTCTGCGATGTTGTTGGTTGCTCGGCCAAGACATATACCTCGTAGAGATATGA
>JZKD02S2325602.1:158802-174581 GCA_000966675.3 Picea glauca
TGAATTAATTGAAAGTGAAACTTACAACCTGAGCCTTGATGTCGTAGGTCTCCTTTCGATGGCTCCTATCTTTGACACACACACTTGCTCATGCATGAAGAAAATCAACCACTTTTGATGACTTTGCTGTTGTCTCTAGCTGCTGTAGCATCAGTACTCCATACAGTCTTGCACTAGTTTTCCAATCTATCTCTTGCTAGCCTACTGCTTATTCTTCTTAACCCTTTCCATGATCAATCTCCTCAATATATAGGAGAAGATAGATTAGTTACTTGGATAGGAAATGATCCCAAGATATCTGGAATGCCAGCACCTGAATAACCATTCGAAGCCAACTCATGTTTCTAGAAGATTCCCTTCTAGAAGGTTCAAGATTTCATCTTTTTCCTTCCTTTGGAACATGTTCGAACCCTGGCTATTAGTTAGAGTGTGAACCCTTCGCACCCTAGCTTAATGCAGCCTGCGAGAATCAGGCATTCTCACAGGCAGATATATAGGTAGCCTGCGAACATCCTTTAAAAGCATGATTTCTGGAAGAAGACAAATGTAACTTTTCTCAGGAAAGTGTTCTTAGTAAAGAGCTTGATTTTCTATCATCATAACATCATCATGACATCATCACGATGACCAAAATTGTGGATAACAAGCTCGATCTAGAAAAACCTTCATTTAGGCCCTCTAAATGGCCCCTAAAGTGAAAAACTGCTAAGAGGAGTAAATTGTCAAAATTGTCAGAAAATTGTTTTGAGCTAGTTGGAAGAGGTGGGTGGCCACCAATATAAATCTAGATCAATCCACCCTCCTTAGGAATAAATGTTCTCCATTGCGTTGAGTTCCCAGGGGAGAGGGGAAATCGATTGAATCTTGTTGTGTTTCTTGCCTTGTTGGACACATTGCATTGTGGAAGGTTGTCATGAACCTGTTTCTAGTAGTGTTGAATCTGTTCAACCATTCGGGCTACATGAGATGTATGGGTGCAGAAGGAATATTTTCTCTTTGTTACATTCTTGTCGACCTGCTTCTATTGGATAGAAGGTGCTTGGGCTGAGGTTGTAGTGGTTAAAATATCCTTCTGTTCACCTTCTAAACAAATTGTGAAGAAGCTGAATTTTATAGTATGAGATACTACCTTGGGACATTGTTTAGGTGGGAGAATAGTTGGAAATACCTATGGTATCTTGTAGAGATGACCCCCTAGAGTAACAATAACACTAAAGGGTTGAGACTCATAGATAACATGGCACTTCCACTTATATGGTCGGCCCAAGAGAACATCATAGACATCCAGCGGGGAAACATCACATAACACCTCACTCTTGAAGGGTTGGATGTCGTATGTCAGTCGACATTGTTGGTTGACATGAATATTTCATCCTTGGCGAAGCCACTCGATGTTGTACAGTTGCGGGTGTGGTTTTGTCGACATTCCCAACTATTTGATGACCTCTTCTGAGATGAGGTTCTTCCGGCTTCTGCTATCAACAATAAAATGAAGTTGGGTCCCCTTCAACCATATCCGTGAATGAAAAAGGCGCTCCCCCTCTTCAGGATTTGTAGGTTCTTCTGGTTGAATTTCTTTGGTCGTGACAATAGCATTGGGGTCTACGTCGATGATCTGTATTCTATCAATATTTTATGAATCATATTCTTAATCAGGGTTCAACTCCTTGTCTTTGATATCGACCACCAATGACTATTTTGAGCGACATTCATTAGTGTTTTTCCAGGGGATTTTGTGGAAATCACACCATTTTCCGGTGTCCTTCTTTGTCTTTCCATGAACCTTATTTTCCCGTGTCTTGGAATGGTTTTCAGGAGACTATTTGTTAGGGCCGTCTTTATCATACTTTGGTTTTTGTGGTTTTGCAGACCCAAACTCCCATTTGTTTTGGTGCTTAAATTTTTTCTCAATTTTAACAACATATCGATAAGAATCACCGAGTTATGAGATGTCCAGAAAATCCATTTCAATTTGGATGTATCTGTGTAGAGCCCCACGATATTTCAGAACCAAATGTCGTTTGGAGTCTTTGATACCTATCTTGGTGCGCAAGGTATGGAAGGTATTGGTGAGCTTGAGAACTTCTTGGCCCCTCTCTTGCCATAGTGTGGTCCATCTCATGTACTGGTCCTCATAGTTTCCAACAGGATAATACTGTTCTTTTACCGTATCCACAAAAAAATACCAAGTGGGCTTGACCCCATATATTCTAGAATCCTATGTGGAAATTTTCTCCCAATAAGTTTCCCACCAATGTTTTACATGGGGGAGAGCCTTAAGCAGTGTGAAGGTGATATTTTCCCTATCAGATAAATTATGAACAAAGAAATTACCTTCTAGCAGATTTAACCATTTTTCTAAGGCATATGCATCTATCTGTCCTTCAAATATGGGAATATCAAAATTAAATTGTACCTTGAAAGTTGAGGTGTCTCCAAAGTGGCCTCTTGATGAAGATGCACCTGTTTTTATCGACAGGCATTGAAGGATGTGGGAAAATTCTCCATCATTTCGTCCCTTTGTCACGTGAGAGCTTGCTCAAGCAACAAATTAATAGAATCATCTTCTCTATCGTTTTTATTTTCTTCTTCCATGGAGGGTTTCTTGGGAGTGTGAGAGAAATTTTATTCAATAGAGACAATATCGAGACCCAACTTTCTATACTCGGACCTCGTTGGGGACATTCATTGAAAAACGATCAAGAGCAACCTTCTCTGATACCACTCATCTGTATTATTTTCGACACAAAATGAGAGTGGATATATAATAAATAAATTTACAGAGATATCTTAGAAATCCAATAATATAACATAAATGTATCCAAGATGCAACCATAAACACATAGCTACAATAATACACAATTTTCTATTAATGAGAGAAAATGTAGAAAGACTGTAAAAATACAGAGTAAAAGACTCTCTAAAATGGTGTCAGCTTATCTCTGAGAAGAGATGTGTCCGCTACTCGCATTTGCAAGAAGATACTTTTACAATGAGGCTCCAAATGCCTTTTTATCATAAAGAAAATCCAAAACCCTAACCCTGGAGGATGAAAAGCCAATAGTTTTGTGGACCCCGTTTTGGGTAGTTTGGTGTATCAACCTCCCGTGGGCGTAAATTTGGCATACGATCTCCATTTGGGGCACATGATAGCACGTTGGAAAGGTATTGTAGAGGAGATTAATTTTGGGGCCTCAATTAGAGCCTTTAGGTATAATTGAGAGGCCCGATCCTGAAAAACATTCATTTAGGCCCTCAAAATGGCCCCAGAGGTTAAAAACCGCTAAAAATAGTAAATTGCCAAAATTGTCAGAAAATTGTTTTGAGCCAATTGGAAGAGGTGGGTGGCCACCAATATCCACCTAGATCATGGACCTGCACAAATTTCAAGAAAGTGAAATGCGCTATGTAAACTTTCTATGCAAACGATGTAGGTAACATTTGCATAGCGTCAACACCAATATGTTATGCAAAGGCGGCATAGCTACATGACATCACACCATTTATCTCAAAGGCACCTCCAAACGATCTTGATGACTCATCCACACTTCATAATTGAATTTATATTGGTTATTTGATTGTATAAGATATATTTTTTTTGCATTAATTAGGGTCAAACATACTTACTATTTTTAGTAAAGTCATTTTTGAGTTGTCCTCTTCTGTTGTAAACAGATCCACTATTGTATTCAGAAGGAATTCGACCCCTATTATCCTAGTATGGAAAGTAGGATCTTATATATTTGGATCATTTTTATGTAAAAGGGGTGAGTTGGCAGAACTATAACATTTTTTACTTTCACTGTAAAAGCTTTGAATCTGAATGGAATGAAATGCAGAAGTCCTGAACCTTCATGAAAGAGATTCTAATGGTGATGAGATAACATTGTGTTTCTTGTCTTTGTGTATGTATCTCTTGTATCTCTATTTACATCTAATTTTTCCTCTATTTGAATTTATTTTAAAGATTTATAATTCATCTAAAAGGTGCTCTAAACTCAAGGAATTAAAACTTTCTCCTTTTCTTCCTAACTAGGTCAGAATTCATCTATGTGGTGATCTAATGTTGTTATTTGTTGCTTTCTTCCTCTTTCACCCTCTATCACTAAATCAAAAAATTGAAGGTTTCATCCACCAAATTTAGCCTATGTTCCTCTGTGAGGTTCTATTACCAAGACATTAATTTCATTTGTTTTCAATATTTGACTCCATAGCCCAAAGAGAATCCTTTTCCTTCTTGCCAGCAACACTTTATCAAATCCACTGAAAACTTGAAACCCTAGCCATTGTTCTATCGAGAAAAAATGTCTATCAAAGATTAAGTGACAAGAGAGAGCCCCTTCTAGATTGGACGGGATATATTCCAATCTTAAAGTTGGTTTATAGGTTACCTTTGTACATTCTTTCCTCATCCAAAAAAATTTACTCAGTGATAACATTTTGGCGCCATCGTCGGGGTCGAAATTGAAAATTTTCCTTTGGAAAGAATGACTAGAATATTTAGATTTGAATCCTAAGGGTAACAATGAATCATACAAATTTATTGTTTGAACTAAATTTACCCCAACAACTTCATTTAGTAATATCAGTAGCATAACATATTTTAAAATAAGAAATCTTGGCTCCCAAGAGAATTTACACTAGAAGAAACCTTGATCTAGAACCTATAGAAGTTGTGTCAGATCCTGAGAAACTCTTACATAAAAGAAAATAAAGGACAATCGTCTCATTTTCTTACCTGGAAAGAAATCTATATTTACCCAAATATGGGGTAAAAATCATTTTTGACCTTGAATTTGATTTAAAATTTGAACAAACCATGTTCAAATCCAAATCCAAATCTAATTTGAATGAAATCATTTTTTATGAGAAGAAATTTCAAACTTTGATCTCAACTACCCCCATTCAAACTACTACAATTTTCACTCAGGCTAGTCATCTAGTTCAAACTCCCCCTAGAGCCATGGAATCCATATTTTCTCCTCTTGAATTTTGTTGGTTTTGATTCCCTTTTATTTATCTACTCTTATTGGTCTTGAGGGATTCTGATGCTATTGACCATTACATATTGATCCCTATTCATAACTAGGAAGCTTCCCAAAAAAATCCCTTAAATACTATCATCCCTTATGGTCACCCAAAATTAAATGCAGTACACAGAGTGTACCATGCAGTCTCACCTGAGATAGCTCTATGGGTGGTTGCAATACTTAGGTGTTTGTAACTTGAGACTGAGTGAGATCTACACCTTGACCTTTCTTCATTTAACATCTAGTATAACATTCATTATATGCATGCATGTGGTACGACATATTTACTTATTCACTCCATTCATTCAACATTCATTAACTAATTAGACACAAAAACACATTCATTCAATCATATAACACAATGTTACCGTGGTTCACCCCCTCCTGGGTTACATCCACAAAGATCTGTCTCTAAGGATTTTATTATAGTTTGGAACTCTCCATGTCACATATGGTTACAATCTTAGTTCTTCTTTCTTCCCCCAGGCTCCTCAATCCCTGTGAGGCTAACTAGATTGCACCTGGCTCCCCAACCTGTGATCTAACCCTCAGGATCGATTTGCTCATGGCCTTTCTATATCACTAGTAACTTGTACCATCCTTCAATTTCTCTTCCTTTCTTCGTATGTCTCCCCTCTCCCCCTCTCTAGCTCTCAAGATCTATGTACATGTATCTTCTTTCCCTCTCTCCTTTGGCTCACCATCCATTACAATATATTACAAAACCCTAAACCTAGCGTCATTATGTCTTCCATGCATGTGCGTGTGCTACTTTTCCTTCTAGTTGTCTCTTTCCTATTGTATGCTTCTCTTCCAAAAATATCCTTTCTTTTTGATTCAGCCTGCATCCAACATGCCCCCAACACTGACATGTGGCTCATCCCGAGCCACCTAAACCTGGTGCACTCCGTTGATCTCCCTTGCGATTGCTTGAAACTTCTCTATGAGCTCTATTTCTTGTGTTTGGGACTACGTAGTCTTCTCCTTGAGTGTGTCCAACACCTGCACTGCAATCTCATTGCTGACCATACCTGCACACTTTGCCTGAGTTTGTGCCATGTTTGTTTTTTCTTTTTCCACCTATGCAATGATGTCTACTTCCCGCTCCTGGAGCGGTTCCATTTGATCCTGGCACTCCTTTTTCTGTGTCTGCACAACGATGAGTTTTTCTTGTAGTTTCTTCATATCCTGCACTCCTTTGATGCGCTTTGTGATCAGAATTGTCTTCTTCCTCTACTTGAGTTCATGGATAGTTGCGCTTATCCTTTCTTCTTCCTGGTCCCACTGCTGGACCTATTGATCCTCTTCCATCTTCATCCAAAGCTTTTCTTCCTTCTCAAACAAATCGACCACCGTGTGGACTTGTTGCTCTATCTTTGTTATCTGTGTTGTTTCCTCTTGCTTCCTTTTCTCCTTCACCTCTGGTGGAGTGGTAGATATGAGATTCTCTCGGAGGTGCTCGATCTCCTATCTGTATTGATCAATTGTCTACAAAATCTGATCAATCTTCCATGTCACCATTTGTTTGGTCGCCAGCGCACTCTTTGGGATTTTCTCATAGGCTACGACCAAATCCTTCTCCATCCTATCCGCGCGGTCTTTTTCATCTTTAGTCTCGATCTTAGCCTGCTCGAGTACTGATTCCATCTTGTCTCGATTGTCCTTTTCCTACCACAATTCCACTGCGTCTATGCGTGCGTGTGATTGTACCTCCTGTGTGATGTTGACTTGTAGTTTATACAAGGCCTTGGTTGGTATCCATGTTAATACCAACTATATTTGGGTCAAGTCATTTAGGGGTGTATACCCCACAATTTTTTCCATTCACAAGAAGTTGGGTGTGACGTGAAATGTTGAGCTCTATTATGATGCCATCTTGATCCTATTCAGATATATTGATCTAGATTTGCCTCCTATCTATGTTGCTGATGGGACTATTCCTACGCTGTTGTCGGTTGCCTGCACTTCTTTGAGCCGCTAGAGGAGTTGTTGCATGTATTCCAACTCTTCCTCAATCTTGTCCCTTTGGTTCTCAACATTGTTGAAATCCTCGACTGTGTGATCTTGGACCATTTGGGCCACCATGTCCGCATCGTCCTAAAAAATTGTGTATTATAGGAGCCTTCTGTGGGCCTTCTCCTTCTTGCACGTACCCCCCATCTGGATGATGAGCCTCTTAGTATGGCTTTGATCCTACTGAGTAACACTTGATGTGGTTCCCTGTGCTATCTCATTCTGTTTCTCCTGTACTTATGGCACCTGTGTGTTGTTCTTCTTTCCCACTTGGGTGCCTTTCTTGGATTTCCCCCCTTTTTTCTGTTGCGCCTTGTTATGACCTGTCCTTGGTTTCTTGGGCACTATTATCTCTTCGAAAATTGTCTTTTTGTGTCTTACCTCCTCTTCCTACATTTTTGTGGGTATTTCTCAATTAAGTACTGGAATCCTCCAGTCATCATCCCAATATTTGATGGCCATCTCTATGTCTGCTTCCTTGATGTAGTAGCACAATTTTAGCCATTGATTATTGGGATCTTTCCGTGCCTAGATCCACATTGCATGTCTAGTGTCTTTGAATTTGGCTATGCCTTGATACTATGTGATTGCTTCCGGTGTCACCCTCCAAGTGTTGGAAATGCTATCCTATAGGTTGTTGTGATATCCTTCAAATATGGATGCATTGTACTTTTTGTTCGTGGGGTCTGAAGTGTTCCCTAGTGATAAGTATCACACTCCATGGCAAGGATTGGGTCTAGTGGCAAAGAATTAATACTTCATCTCCTTCCATCCAATCAATGCTATCATGATAAGTATCCATGAATAGTGAAATTCTGTCCCCAGATCCTGTGTGTCCTTGCAATCATCCAGGAATAGATTCAGTAAATAAAGGGCCCAACTGAGTGTGGTTCCCTCCTCACACTATGCTACAACTACAACAACCTCGACCAAAACCTCCTCCTTGCAACATTTCTTGAGTAAATTGCATGCCATAATTTTTGTGGCCATTCTTGTCATGGCGTCACTAATATGCTTGATTATGATTCCGTACAATCCACTTTTGGTACTATACCTCTTCTTAATTTCATCAGCCAGTGATTTCTCCTTCATATTATCCTCAAGGAACTACGCGAGATCCTCACCCCATGATGGAAGCCCTGTGATGTATGCAATAATCTCTACATCTATTGAGACGAGTTGTTCCAGCCACATGTATTCGCCATGAGTGACTGCCATTAGCTGCTTGATGAAGTTTTTTGCATATTGGCCTCTCCCAAAGTATGGGATATCCAACAGGCCTAGAATCTTGTTTTTCTCCAGTCTGGCTACCCAATGGACTGGTTGATTAACTAGTTCTACAAAGGGTCCTATACCCATAGTTTGTAGGTAGACTTGCTTTGCAAAATCTTGGAAATTGTCCGTGTCTGTCACGTCATGGCCTGAGGACCTCAATTTCTCCATGTATCCTAACATATTTCCTGCTATACATACCCCTTCCAGAATGCGCGACAAGACAATGGATGTGGTGGCTTGCCTACGCAGTGACCTTGGTACCTCCTGCTTGCCCTTTCGTTGTGGTGGCTGACTCGAGGTTCCAGCCTCCATTGTCACTCTTCTACATACTCGTCTGGTCAGTCGGTGACATATTCCACTGTGCCCTCCTCTAGATGTTACAGTGTGGTTGTGTGCAATATTTCTGCAGCAGCCGTTTCCTCCTGGTTTGGGATCATCCCATTAACTCTTGTGTTCTCTTAATGGTTTCTGGAGTGCGAATGATTTTTTGCGTCCTCATCCTATTGTCCTTGTCCCCCTTATGGTACATCCATGTCGATGCCCAATGGTGTTGTCTACTGGCTTTCATCCATAATAGGTGTGGGGATTCCTGGTGTCATATTTGGAGATGATATTTCTTCCACATTGATGACTTATGGAGGTTGAAGTGGTTGTTGTTCTCTTCCCTATGCTTGTGGTGAGGATCTGGTGTTGCTTCAGGGTCATTGACCAATTTGGTTCTATTCTCCCTATTTGGGTGGTGTCATGGTGTTCAGGTTGTTGTCTGCTGAACATGGTGGCCTCTGTAAGCTTTGGAAAATTCATTCTTGGCTCTGTATTCTCTATTGATCTATGCTTTTATCACTTGCACAATAACATTCCAAGTCCTGTATACTAGTTTATATAGGAATTATGTGAAGCTTCTTAGAGAAGTTACCTCATTGATGTTTTAATTGAGCTGACACATCCTGCATAATTTCTATTGAATTCCCCTTCCATCGCCAGTTGGCACGATTAATGCGGAATCACATCAGTCAGTTTTTTTATTTAAGTTTGATAGTCGTTGTCCGTTGGCAGTTGTTTGTCATATCCTGCTTTCCCACTGTTTTCGCTTTCCTTCTTATCGTGACTGTTGGTATTTTCCTCCACTGTGATGGAATTATCGAGTGTGCACACTCACTCTCTTCTCGGCACCCTATGCCTTTGTTAAATGTTCTTTTTTTGGGGCGCAATATCCTTTTTTTCTTCTTACCTTTTTTTTTTTTCTTAAATTCTCGGGGGTCGACTGGCACTGTACAGATTCTCGGGGGTCGAATGGCACGCAACAGGTATTGCCTTGGGTCTTTTAGTTTGTTTTCAAATCTTTTTTCAAGCCTTAGATTTTAATTTTTCTTTTAAAGTCTCAACCCTTTAAAATTTATGTTTGGTAGGACCCCTTAGATGATTAAATTTTTTGAGTCTTAGCTCTAATTTGATCCTCAAATTGGTTTTTGATCCTTGAAACATTTTAGCTCATGATTGATTTTGGTCCCCTTCATGACTTGTCCCTAGGTCGGTCCCTCCCATGACTAGATTGATGCAACACTCCTCTCTCCTCACTCATCACCTCATAGACATACTTGATCATCCTCACTTACTTATCTAATCATTTTTTAAATTGGAAACGCTGCCTACTCATCAGGCAGTTCCATAGCACCTATCCAATCCATCATACTTCCACCTCACGTCATGATTTCCATGACTGATGTCATATCCCTTATTTTCAGTGCCAACAATTAGTTAAATATGCTTACCATATCTTGCATTTACAAGCCTTGGTAATGGTTTATATTTTTGAAAATCTCAACATTGATGCACTGTGCAAATTCACAAGTTCTGATTAGGTGACAACAAGGAAACTAAGTTTGATACTGAAGTGGGTCTGAGGGCTGAAGTTTTCGCAATATCATCCTGAGATTTGATTCAAGGATCCAACAGGTGTCTACTCCATAGGTATCCCATGTTGCCCCCTCCCCTCTACATATTATTTTTCACAAGAAATTTGCGCTCGGGTTTTGGTTGGCCAAGTTTACACAGTCGTAAGGGGCTTGTCTTTGCATGGTAGCTTGGTCATTTTTTTTTTCCAGACCTGTATCTTCGTTGCCTGCATCTAAGTCAATTTATTTCTTCCTTCCTCAGTCATTTAGATCACAAGCCTATAAATATCCTATCCTCTGTGTATGCGTTGTGCTACCCAGAGGCGCTGCCTAAACCCTCTCTGCCTTCCTTGTTTGCTTTCATCTTGGAGTTTAGCATTTTCACTCATTGCAAAGGGACAATTCTAGATTATTACCTCACTATTTACACTCCAGGATACTTGTACAAGCCTAAGGGTGTAATTCTTAAAGTCACCTTCTAGCATCAGTTTGTCTAAAAGGGTCATCCTTTCAAAACCCATAGCAAGAGAGGCATTTCAAAGAGTAGGGTGCCTCTCTTTCTTTCAGAACATGCAGAGAGGCCATCCAAAGGTAGCAAGACAATTTTCACTACAGTTTGATGGTAAGAAAACTAAGGTTAGGGATTTGGAGTTTGAAGTGACTGAAGCCTCTATCTCAGCTGCAACAGGGATCCCCATTATAGGTGAAAGGTGGTTCAAAGCCATGGATTTGAGTTTATCCTATGAAAAATATCTTTTTAAACCTAAATATGAAGCCAATGACTTGTCCAAAAGTATGCCAAGGAGTCAATTGATTGAACAATTTAACAGATTACTGAAGATCATACAGAGATATTTTACTTGTGAAGGGAGATTCAACACCTTGTACTAGTACCATATAAGATTGTTGCTACACTGGTAAGGTTGAGATGAATGTTCCTTATTACTTGTTGAGGAGTATAGTTAATATGTCACACATGATATAGGCCAAATCTAAAGATGTGGATTTTATCCTTTTCCACTGTGGATTAATCAGAATGCTAGTCTCTGAGGAATTTGGTAAGAAAGAGATTTTGTGGGAGAATTTTGTTGTTACCTCTCCTTTCAAGTTGGATTTAGCACCAACTCCTCAATCAAAGAAGGCAAGTCCTTTGTCACCCACCAGTGCTACTAAAGCAGGAACCAGTAGGAAGAGAAAGGGCAAAACCCCTGTTCAAGATCTAGAGATTAGCAAGCAGGTCATCGAGGTTGAGGAGGAAGTTTGTCCTTATCCACACAAAGATTTTTCACCACCTCCTCCACCAGGGTTATAAGAGGTGCCTTCTTCTACCAAGGTTGCATCCAAGAAAGGGAAGAATATTCTCTTTCCCTCTTCTCCTCCAGCAGTCAAAATCAAGGGTAAAATGCCTTTCACAAGGTCATCAATCCCTAAGGAGGTTTTCAAAGAGAAGTCTTTACCAAAAACCCCTATTCAAAAGAAGAAAGGTAAGAGCATTGAAAAGCCTGTGGAGGAAAAATCAAAAACCCTTATTCAGAGGAAGAAGGGTAAAGGTAGTTCTCAACCTACTGAAGGGAAAAAAGAAACCTCTATACAGAAGGGTAAGGATAAAGGTATTAAAATACCTTTGGAGAGTAAAGATGAAACATCTGAGAAAGGCATTGAGAAGCCTATTGAAAGAAAATATGAAACCCTTGTGCTGAGAAAGAAGAATAAACGTAAAGTCATCAAGGAACCTGATGAGGTAGACAAGACACTTACCATGCAGGAGGAAGAGGAGTCTGAGAAAAATCCTAGTGAGACTGTACATGCCACTGTTCCTCCTAACAGTCAGACCTATAAAAGACTTATCAAGCAGCTTAGAGATGGAAGAAAATAAATAGCTCGTCTTAAAAAAGAAGATAAGGTCAACTTGTCTTAAATGAAAGAGCTCATGGATGGATATAGTCACACCCTTGACTTTTCAAGGCTTGCAGCTAGAAAGGCCCATTCCCTTCATAGATAGTTAAAGAATATTTACAGGCAAAACAAAGGCTTCTAGTCTCAAAATAGGAAGCTAAAGGCTGAGCTGAAGCCCTTTCAAGATGAAGTAGCCCAAAGAATTTTATAGGTGTTGGTTGAAGCTTCCATTGAGGATGAAAAACAAGCAGCTAAAGAGAGCACAACTACACCAAATAAGCCTACCATTGCTAAGAAGAAGAAGTCTATTTTGTCAATTGAAGATTCTCTTTCTACCAAAAAGAGTATGAGGTTAAGTGTCAAAATGACAAAATAGCTGGTAAAGGGTAAGCCCCATTTTTGAGGATGTATCTTTTTGGGAGGGATAACCAATATGAAAATATTATCTCTTCCATCTATACAGGCTTCTAAGAACTTAACTATTTGGGTTTTGGGTTTTTTCTAAGTGCTAGATTCCCCATTGCTAGAAGGCATTACCTATTGTGTAGTCAAGGCTCTTGATTAAAACGGTTTTGTCATCATGAAAAACCATAAATTATTCTGCACATGTTCAAGGATTGAAGGTGTTGGGTTTTTGTAATGCTACCCAAACCTGCACATAGACGTAGCGTAAGTGACGCTACCCAATGGCGCTACCTAATATTTCATAGAGGGTAAATAATTTTCACATAGGCACAGAGTAAGAGGTGCTACCTAATGGCGCTACCAAATATTTCACAGAGGGTAAAGGTTTGCACATAGGCACAACACAGATGCGCTACCTATAGGTGATACCTAATATTTCACATATATCAGAGTCTATACACATATGCAACACAATGACGCTACCTACAGATGCTACCTTTTCTCCTTGTAGTGCGCTACCCAGATTTGCTACCCAAGGAAGCTGCCAATAAAGACCAGGGATCTAGGAGGACCAAGATAACAACTTTTGGATAAATTGATGATGAAGAAGGATGGAGAAGAAACAACTGGAATCATGAAGACAACCACATGCTTTGAAAGACACATGGAAAACAAGAAGTTGTGCAACAAAAGGGAATCAAATTAGTTTGAAATTCAGTTGGATTAGTCACCAACATTTTTCTGTTTTATAGCATAGGTGATTAGATAAGTTGTTAGATCAAATAAATGTTTAGAATTTTTCAAGGGAAGGAGGCCAGCTCGTACCTCCAACTATTTCCTCCCTTTTGTTATAAATAGATATATCATTTTCTTTAGCAGGTTCGGATGGTTGAGAAAGGCTCCCTTATACTGTAATATTTTGATGAAGTAACTGTGATCTAGTGATGTACTGGACTTAAGACTTTTTGACTAATAGAAATCAACTTCTTTTTTAGCCTATTTTCTTCTAATACTAAAGTTTCATGCTTTGAATGATTCACATGAATGATTGTGGTGATGTTATGATGGATGTTTGATCATTATGTTATGATGATGTTTATTTAGTTTCCTTAGTTTCTCAGTTCAAGAAGATCTTGTGTTAAGAAACTTTCCTCCTTAGGATTTTGTGGACCAGATGTTTACAACAGCCCCTACACTTCTCTCATTCAAGTCTTCCCTCTATTCATACTTACTCCAAAAATACTAATTGAAATTAGCCAAGAGCTTATTTGTTGGTGCATGCTAGCCCTGTTATCTGAGTTAGAACATTATCACTTGAGTCCTTTTCCATTTGACCCTTTAAACACCCTTACATTAACTTACAAGTTGATGGGTATTGGGATTAACTTCCATGCAATTTGAAGGTGACTCTTAGTGCTAACATTCTTGGTGCCACTGTCGAGGAACAATTTGAAGACTTTTCCCTAGGATTAAAACAACACAAATTCTAGTTCTAAAGGTGCATTAGAACTCAGTATTTCAAAGATTGTAGACTACACCTAGTGACTCCATTGTTTTAGCTCTGGCACCTAAAGGCAGACATACGAGATCAAATCCAGAGCTACCTTTGGTACCACCTGAGGATGAGACAGAGAATATAATCAAGATGGGAAAAGATTCTCAAAAAAAATTTCTGCTGTTGCTACAAGTGCTTCTGGTCAGTTGCTTGATTCTACTCTTGACACTCTAGTTGTTTTATCAAGTAAGATTCCTTTATCTTCTGCTGAAGTATCTAAAAAAATTGATTTTGAAGAGTTTCCTATTGAATAATATTCCTTTGAAACTGAATTTAAAGAAGAAAACATTGATATATTCCCTTTCCTTGATATTGCAAAGTGTTTCAGTCTTGATAGTTTTGAAGATTTCCCTACTTTAGGTTTTTCTACACCTCTTTCTGTTAAAACGTTTGCTACCAAAGAAGTAGGAACTTCATCTCCCTCTCTTCCAAGACTCAACCTTCTATTGTGAAAACTGAAACCCCCCCTTCATCTGTTCCTTCCTCTCCAACTCTGCACACAGTGAAGTTTCCTTCTCTTTCTTGTTCACCAAGAATCCAAAATCAAATGGCATTTGTTAACCCCCCTGCAAATAGGATGGATGCCATAGTGGCTGCCAGATATGCTCCTCTAGTCTTACCTCAGCTAGTGAATTCTCTCCCTCCTGGAGATTATTTGAAATACATGCATAATTTCACGGGAGAAGAAGATGTAATAGCTGAGGAACATCTTTCTTCTTTCTACAGCTATGTAGATAACCAAAATATTGAAAATGAAGATGTTTGGATGAGGGTTTTCATCCAAATCCTTTTTGGTGAGGCTAGAAAGTGGTTTAGGGGTCTGGCCCCTGGATCCATTACTGGTATTGATGCATTGGATGAAGCCTTCTTGAGGCATTAGGGTTACAAAAAGGATTTTTTGTACTACATCACTGAATTTGGATCTTTGAAAAGTAAAGAAGGAGAATCTGTCTCTGACTTTTTAATTTTTTTTATCAAAATGTACAAGAAGATCCCTGATGAGATAAAACCCACTGAAACCATGGAAAAAATCACTTATGCTGGTGCATTTGATTATGAATTTTGCCTCCTTTTGAGAGAAAGAAGGTCACCTTCTTTGGTTCATATGCAAGATGTTTCCTTAGAGGTAGAATATAACATAGTGGCATCAAATAAGCTCAGGGGGAAATATTACAGGGTTAGGAGAAAAAGAAAAGGTGAATCTTTAACTTCTGATTCTTCTATTTTCCATTCTCAAGTAGATGAGCTGACCAAATTACTTAGCTGTAGCACCACTAGCTACGAGTCAAGTCGCACAACCAAACGACGAATTCTGAGAGAGATAACATCCACCAATAACTCAATAACGGTGCTATACTCTGCTATGTTGTTGGTTGCTCGCCCTAAACATACACCTCATAGAGAAATAAGTTCATTTGTTGGGGCATAGATTGCCCAGGCAGCAGAAGCTAGGTTCCGAGTACTATGGCTAGCGCCGTCAGCGAAGCCAACATAAGGTAGAGAAAACTCTGACATCTGACAATCAAACACAACATAATCGTAAGGGTAAAAAACCCAAATATCATCAAACGAAAAAGCTTAAAAGTAATCACATGCACTCAGTATGATACATAAAAATACAAGTGTGTTATGCACAAATGACTCAGGCATAATATTTCTTTAAGTATAACCCATTTCTGGGTTCACTCAAAGGTATCCCATCATAATCTA
>JZKD02S2325602.1:176341-204467 GCA_000966675.3 Picea glauca
GACAAATGAAAGCAGTTTTGTGTTGGTCCTCAGGAGCGATATTGATCTGATTATAGCCGGAAAATCCATCCATGAGAGAAAATATTTCACTGCCGGCACAGTCATCGACAATCTGGTCGACGAAAGGGGTCGGGAAATTGTCCTTAGGACAAGCCTTGTTAACATCCCTATAATCTACACAAACACGAATACTGCCACCTTTTTTATCGATTGGTACAGGGTTTGAAACCCACTCTGTCAAGGCCACAGGGTAACTAAAACCGGCTTTAAGTAATTTCTCAACCTCAAGCTTGATGGCTGCGGCTTTACGTGGATGAACAGGGCGGAGATGCTGTCAAGCATCGTATCAGAAAAGCAGAGGGAAAAATATACTAAGTTGTTGAAAGAATTTGTTGATGTATTTGCTTGGACTTATGAAGATCTTAGGACTTATGACATCAACATAATAGAGCAAAAGATCCCATTAAAAGAAAACGCCAAACCCTTCAGGAAAAACTTGTGGAAAATCAATCCTATGTTGCTTCCTATCATGGAGAAAGAAGTTAAGAATCTTTTAGATGAAAAAAATTATCATTCCTTTGAGGTATTCTGAATGGGTAGCCAATTTGGTCCTAGTAAGAAAAAAGAATGGAGAAATTAGACTTTGTGTATATTTCCAAAATCTGAGCAGAAGCTCAAAGAAGGATAATTATCCTTTACCCAAGAAGGAGCACATATTATAGAAGGTGACAAGAGCATCCAGGATGTCTATGGTTGATGGATTTTCTGGACACAATCAGGTATCCGTTTTGCCAGAAGACAGGGAGAAGACGACCTTTACCACTCCTTGGGGGACATTTATGTACAACAAGATGCCCTTTGGTTTGATGAACGCAGGGGCTACTTTTCAGTGAGTTATGGACATAGCATTTATTGGAGAAAAGGATAAGTTTGTTGTTATCTATTTATATGACATAACTGTGTATTCTCAGTCTGATAAGGAACACTGTGATCATTTAAGAAAGGTTTTCTTGAAATGCATAAAATTTGGTCTCTCTTTGAATTCAAAAAAATAATTGTTTGCCATGAAATAAGGAAAATTATTGGGGCATATCATGTCAGTTGAAGGGGTAAGGATTCAGTCCAATAGGTTTGAGGCTATACAAAATTTGTCACTCCCTAGATCTAAAAAAGAGGTACAATCGTTTCTAGGAAAAATCAATTTTTTGAGAAGATTTGTGTCAAATTTTGCTGAGTTAGTTAAGTATATCACAACCATGCCAAGGAAGGATAATGAAATCAAAAGGACTGTCGAGGCCCGTGATTCTTTTGATCAAATAAATAAATCCTTGACAGAAGCCCCGGTTCTTGTCAGCCCCGACTACTCCAAGGACTTTCTTATTTTTTCTTTTGCCTCTTTTGATACAGTAGCAACAGTCCTATTGCAGAAGAATGCTAAGGGATTAGAGTAGCCCATTTCCTTTTTCAATAGGGAATTGAGAGATGTTGAACTAAGGTATGACAATATGGACAAATAATCCTATGCATTGGTTAAAGCTCTTAAGTCCTTCAGATTTTATGTCTTGCATTCAAGAGTTATTGCTTATATGTTGGCATGTTTTCAGACAGGTGTGCTTGTCATTGATGGAAAGATCAGAGTATGTAGCGATGGAAAAATAGGGACAATGTAAGCCTGGAAGGAGACGCGACAGTGATCATTAGATCCCATTGAGAATTCCCAATGAACGTCAGATCTGAGCCCGAGGTCCGACCAACGTTGGATCCAGGAGAACCTGCATATTCTTTAAAGAGCAAGGTGATGCGGGGTTACAAAATCCCGAAAGAAGGAGGACAGGTTCGGATACTGGTAGTTGGAAGAGTCAAGACTCTTCATCATCAGGAGTCCCAGAATCACGAAAAGTGAAATGCCGAAATCCCGAAAGCAGGAGGACAGTTTCGGATATCGGGAGTTGGAAGTGTCGAAACAATTCATCACAGAAATCCCGGAATCGTGAAATGCGAAAAGCCAAAATCCCGAAAGCAAGAGGATAGTTTTAGATACCGGGAGATTGAGGAGCCAAGAGTCGAGAGTCTTCATCACAGGAGTCCTGAAGTGCCGAAATACGAAACGCCAAAAATCCTAAAACAGGCACAACAACCAGAGTTTCAGATATCAGGAGTTGGAGGAGTCAAGAGTTGAGACTCTTCAAAAAAGGATTCCCAAAGTGCTGAAATGATAAATTGCAAAAGGATGAAGTCCTGGGGCAGAGGATAGCTGTCCGATCACCACGGATCATGGATCATTGATCTGGAGAGTGAATTTCTTGTTTGATTGGAGAGTGGTCATATCTCGTGGTCACATTGTCGAGAGCTGGAGAGTAGAGCTATAGAAGGAAAGCTCTATTTTGGAGCCTGTGACATGGAGAGTCGAGACGACTCATCATAGCATCCCCAAAATGCGAAAGTGAGAAATATGTTTGTGAATAAGACTGTGGTCACAGCCAGAGGTCACATCAGTGGAAGATGGAGGAAGGAGCTAGTGCAACCAAGCTCGATTTCAGGGATCAAAACTTGGAGTGTCGAGACACTTCATCACAGGAATGCCGAAGGCCGAAATGCTGAAATGTCGAAATGTCGATGTAGTCGGTGGTCACCGTCAATGGTCACCGTCGGTGGTCACCGTCGGTGGTCATGTAAGTGGAAGGAGCTAACATATCTAGGCTCCATTTCAAGTTTCGCACTGTAATGGAAAGAAACGACTGATGGTTTCTGCCAGAGGACTGGAAGAGACTTTAGGGTTATCGGTAGAGAAGCTAAAGAGTCTCAAAGAATCTACCAGTGGAATGAAGACTGGTCATAGAGGCAATTGACAGATGGAAGAGCGTTGAAGCCTGTAACTACAACAGAGAGGTTGAGCTCGACTGTAATAGAGAATATGAAGAGTCTCGACTGCAGGAGAGGTGAAGTAATCTCGGCATAACACCCAGTGATGATGGATGCATGGGTTTAACAACCAGAGAAGCTAAAGAGTTGCAATGATGATCAGGCAGAGCACTCAACATGAAGAGAATGCAGAAGCATTGCACATAGGAAATGCACAAGGTGCACAGAGAATATAAGAAGGAGAAGAAAGAAGAGATGGAGGTGATTGCTGTGGAGTGTGATTTAGGCATGTAGAAGGAGGAGTGTGCAGCAGCTGAAATATAGGGAAGAGGAATGGTGTATTGAATGGATATGGCACACAGAGCATAAAAGGCAGAAGCACAGAAAGTGCAAGGATGTGTGCAGCAATATAGTGAGACAGCAAAGGAAGGCTGAGGTGCTCTTGTAGAGAAAAAAAGAATATCAGAAAGGGAGATAAGATGTAGACAGAGAGACACTGATACAGGAGATTAGAGTAGCATAATAGAACAGTGATAAGTTTGGTAAGCCAATGATAAATATTGTATCACTGTGATAAATTTATATTTATCAAAGATTTATATTTCAAGGTGGAAGGGAGGTGCTAGGGAGGATTGTTGTCCTCAGAGGTTCAAGTGGGTTCTTGAACACAGGGAGTTGTAGCTTCCATCTGGTTGCAGCCAGAAAAACCAGGGTGGCAGGGCGGTGCAAGGGAGAACTGTTGTTCTATGTTGTATAGGTTGGTTCCTGTGTGACTGGAAGTTGGTGCTTCTATCCAGTTGGTGCTGGAACATTTAGGGAGTTGGTGCTTCCTTCTAGTGGGTGCTAGAGAAACTAGGGAGTTGGTGCTTCCTTCTAGTAGGTGCTAGAGAAAACAGAGAGTTGGTGCTCTCAACAAGTTGCAGCTTGCAATACAGAGGTTGTAGCCTCACAATGAGTTGGAGATCATATGTATGATAATGTATAGAATGTAAAGATTACTTATCATATAAAGAAGATGAGGTTTTTACCCTTTCTGGGTTTCCTCAGGAAATATCTGTCTTTGTATATTTCATATGTGAGAATGATGTTGAATGTTATATTGCTTACTTCCCTGCATTATTGTGATTTTCATTAAGTGCTCTGCAAAGAATTTAAAATAAGCATTATTGTTTAAGCACGGTAACAACTGATTCACCCCCCCTCTCAGTTGTCCAACATTATGTCCCATCACCTGCTGTAAACGAAATTCTTATTTAGCCTGATATAGATGGAAAAAGAAGCAAGTGGATTGCTAAACTACTTGAATTTGATTTGGAGATTAGGTCCACCAAATTGCTCAGCATTGGGGGTGGATTTCATTCACTCATGTTTAGAAAATCAGTAGGCTGAGATGACTGATAAAGGTCCTCAAATCATTTCTACATTGGAAAATTGCAGTTGGTACAAGGACATTATATTGTTTTTGCAAAATTTATAGCCTCCAAGTGGTATGGAAAAGAACAAGGTAAGGGACTTAAAACTCAAATCAATAAAGTACTGCCTTGTTGATCAAATTTTGTATTGGAAGGATCCATTAGGAGTTCTTTTGAGATGCCTAGATCCCCAAGAAGCCCAAAAGATTATGTCTGATTTTCATGACAATTTATGTGGGGGGCATCATTATTGGAGAACCACAACATACAATATCCTCAGGGCTAGGTACTTCTGGCCCATTTTGTTCATTGATTTTTGTGCTAAGATCATAGCCTATGCTAAGTGTCAGATGTTCTTCGGGAAGTAGTAGCTTAAGTCTTTGCCATTAAAGCCTGTGGCAGCTTCAGGACCCTTCCAACAATGGGGCCTAGATTTTATCGAGGAAATCCATCCCACTTCTAGTGGTCAACATAGATGGATCTTGACTGCTATAGATTATTTTACTAAATGGATTGAAGCTATTCCAACAAGGAATTCTTCACACAAAGTGATCATTGGTTTCCTAAAAGACATCATAGCAAGGTTTGGGTGTCTTGACAAAATCGTCATTGATAATGTTGCATCATTCAAGGTTGAACTATTAATTCAATTCTGTGAAAAATTTGGTATCACTTTGATTTATTCCACCCCTTACTATCTGCAGGGAAACGAGCTTGTAGAATACTCGAACAAAAGCGTTATAAAGATCATTAAGAAGCTGTTAGAGGATAACAAAAAGGCATGGTATTTGAAACTCAAATTTTCTCTATGGGTTGACAAAGTGACAATGAAAAGGTCCTTGGGAATTTCCCCTTTCCAGCTGGTGTATGGAGTTGAGGCAGTTTTTCCTTCTCAGTTTGTCTTACCTGTGGAAAAATTCTTCTAATATTATCAAGGTGAACCTGATCATATGATCATAAGGATTAAGCAGTTGGTTGAAGTGCAATATACCTGGGATCAACTTGTAGACAAAGCAACTGACCATCAACTGAAGATCAAACAGGATTTCGACAAAAAGGTTAACAAAGAGGACTTTCAATTGGATGATATGGTGCTCAAGTGGGATGCACCGAAGCAAGATAAAGGAAAACACAATAAATTTGAATCTTTATGGATCGATCCTTTCAAAATATCTGAGGTATTCTCTAATAACACTTTCAAGTTGCAGAATATGGAGAATGAAGAAGTTTTTGGTGGCCCTGTTAATGGGAATTTCCTGAAAAATTACTTTTCTTGAGCCTTGAGTGGCTCTTCTTATCATTGTAAATATCATTCTCTTTTATTTTTATTTCAATAACTGACCCCATAGCCCTAGGATAAGGCACTGTATCTAATCATTCTTGGCAGCCAACAGGGGGCATGCCATCCCCTGTGGAGCCAATGTTATCACACTAAATTGCCTTGGGTCTTTTAGTTTGTTTTCAAATCTTTTTTGAAGCCTTAGATTTTAATTTTTCTTTTAAAGTCTCATCCCTTTAAAATTTATGTTTGGTAGGACCCCTTAGATGATTAAAGTTTTTGAGTCTTAGCTCTAATTTGATCCTCAATTTGGTTTTTGATCCTTGAACCATTTTATCTCATGATTCATTTTGGTACCCTTCATGACTTGTCCCTAGGTAGATCCCTCCCATGAATAGATTCATGTGACACTCCTCTCTCTTCACTCATCACCTCATAGGCATGCTTCATCATCGTCGCTTACTTATCTAATCATTTTTTAAATTGGAAACGTTGCCTACTCATTAGGCAGTTCCATAACACCTATCCAGTCCATCATACTTTCACCTCAAGTCATGATTGCCACAATTGATGTCATATCCCTTGTTTTTAGTGCTAGTAGTTAGTTAAATATGCTTACCATATCTTGCATTTACGAGCCTTGGTAACGGTTTATATTTTTTAAAATATCAACAGTGATGCGCTGCACAAATTCAAAAGTTCTGATTAGGTGACAACAAGGCAATTAAGTTCGAGACTGAAGTGGAATCGAGGGCCGAAGTTTTTGCAATATCATCCTAAGATTTCATTCAAGGATCCAACAAGGGTCTACTCCACAGGTATCCTATGTTGCCCCCCCTCTGCATATTAATTTTATAATAAATTTGCGCTCGGGTTTTGGTTGGCCAAGTTTACACAGTTGTAAGGGGCTCATCTTTGCATGGTAGCCTGGTCTTCTTTCTTTTCCAGACCTGTATCTTCATTGCCTACATCTAATTCAGTTTATTGTTGCCTGCCCCAGTCATTTAGATCACAATCCTGTAAATAGCCTATCCTCTGTGTATGCGTTGTGCTACCCAGAGGCACTACCTAAACCCTCTCTTCCTTCCTTTTTTCCTTTCATATTGGAGCTTAGTGTTTTCACTCATTGCAAAGGGCCAATTCTGGATTATTCCCTCACTATTTACACTCCAGGATACCTGTACAAGCCTAAGGGTGTAATTCTTAAAGTCACCTACTAGCATCAATCTATCTAAAAGGGTCAACATTATATATTTGAAGTTCGATTCAAAGCCTTCCTGGTCATTACCATCCCTTAAGCATCTTAAAAACCCTCATTTTGAGCCATGGAGACTCCTCAATTAAGGAATATACACAAAGGTGGCAAGGGTGTTAGGACAGAACCGATGGACATGCATCTTTTTAATACATAACCCATAGCAAGAGAGGCCTTTCAAAGAGTGGGGTGCCTCTCTTTCTATTAGAACATGGAGAGAGGCCATCCAGAGGTAGCAAGACAATTTGCACTACAGTTTGATGGTAAGAGAACTAAGGTTGGGGATTTGGATTTTGAAGTGACTGAAGCCTCTATATCAGCTGCAACAAGGATCCCCATTACAGGTGAAAGGTGGTTCAAATCCATGGCTTTGAGTTCAGCTTATGCAAAAGATATTTTTAAACCTGAATATCAAGCCAATGACTTGTCCAAAAGTATGCCAAGGATTCAATTGATTGAACAATTTGACAGATTATTGAATATCATACAGAGATATTTTACTTGTGAAGGGAGATTCAACACCTTGTACCAGTACCATATAAGATTGTTGCTACATTTTACTGGTAACGTTGAGATGAATGTTCCTTATTACTTGTTGAGGAGTATAGGTAAGATGTCAGACATGATACATGCCAAATCTAAATATGTGGATTCTAGCATTTTCCACTCTGGATTAATTAGAATGCTAGTCTATGAGGAATTGGGTAAGAAAGAGATTTCGTGGGAGCATTTTTTTGTTACCTCTCATTTCAAGTTGGATTTAGCACCAAATCCTCAATCACAAAAGGCAAGTCATTTTTCACCCACTAGTGCTACTAAAGCAGGAACCAATAGGAAGAGAAAGGGTAGAACCCCTGTTCAAGTTCCAGATATCAACAAGCAGGTCATAGAGGTTGAGGAGGAAGCTTGTCCTTCTCCACACAGATATTTTTCACCAACTCCTCCACCAAGGTTAGAAGAGGTGCCTTCTTCTACCAAGGCTGCATCCAAGAAAGGGAAGAAGATTCTCTTTCCCTCTTCTCCTCCAACAGTCAAAATCAAGGGTAAAAGGCCTTTCACAAGGTATTCAATTCCTAAGAAGGTTTTCAAAGAGCAGTCTTTACCAAAAACCCCTATTCAAAAGAAGAAAGGTAAGAGCATTGTAAATCCTATGGAGGAAAAATCAGAAACTCTTATTTAGAGGAATAAGAGTAAAGGTACTTCTCAGCCTACTGAAGGGAAACGAGAAACCCCTGTACAAAAGGGTAAGGATAAAGGTACTAAAATAAATTTGGAGAGTAAAGATGAAACCTATGAGAAAGGCATTGAGAAGCCTATTGAAAAAAATGATGAAACCCCTGTGCTAAGAAATAATAATAAAAATAAATTCATTAAGGAACCTGATGAGGTAGACAAGACACTTCCCATGCAGTAGGAAGAGGAGTCGGAGAAAAATCCAAGTGAGACTATACATGCCACTATTCCTCCTGACAATCAGACCTAGAAAAGACTTATCAAGCAGCTTAGAGATGAAAGAAAAGAAATAGCTCGTCTTAAAGAAGAAGATAAGGTCAACTTGGCTCAGATGAAAGAGCTCATGGATGGATATAGTCACACCCTTGACTTGGAAAGGTTTTCATATAGAAAGGCTCAACCCCTTCATAGATAGTTAAAGAATATTTAGAGGCAAAACAAAGGCTTCCAGTCTCAAAATAGGAAGCTAAAGGATGAGATGAAGCACTTTCAAGATGAGGTAGCCCAAAGAAATTTACAGGTGTTGGTTGAAGCTGCCATTGAGGATGACAAAACAACAACTAAGGAGAGCAAAACTACACCAAATAAGCCTATCAATGCTAAGAAGAATAATTCTGATGTGTCAATTAAAGATCCTCTTTCTACCAGAAAGAGTATGAGGTTAAGTGTCAAAATGACAAAATGGTTGGTAAAGGGTAAGCCCCATTTTTGAAGATGTATCTTTTTGGGAGGGTTAACCAAGATGAAAATATTATCTCTACCATCTATATAGGCTTATAAATGCTTAACTATTTGGGTTTTGGGTTTTTGCTAAGTGCTAGCTTGCCCATTGGTAGAAGGCATTACCTATTGTGCAATCAAGGCTCTTGATTAAAATGGTTTTGTCATCATGAAAAACCACAAATTATTCTGCACATGTTCAAGGATTGAAGGCACTATGTTTTTGTAATGCTACCCAAACCTGCACACAGATGCAACGTAAGTGACGCTACCCAATGGCCCTACCTAATATTCCACATAGGGCAAGTAATTGGCACACATGCACAAAGTAAGTGGCACTACCGAATATTTCACAGAGGGTAAAGCTTTGCACACAGGCACAACACAAAGGTGCTACCTATAGGTGTTAATAGGTAAATAAATATATGCGGACATGAATTAGTCCCCCTAGATCCACTTGTATCTAGAACAAGACAAGATGGAACAATATGCTTTCCCTAGATTATGATCATTGAATTTAATTACAAAAAGAGGAATAGATAGCATACTTTATGAATCACTTCCTTATGTCTTTGTTGATCTTGCTTTGCTCCAATGATCCTGTGAAATCAGATATGTAATAACCCATATCAACTAACGTGAAAGAATCAATAATGAAATACAATGAAAACCTAAACATGTGATCAAGGAATCATGTAATAAAATATCAATCATTTTATTGGAAAGCGACATGCCACCATATTATATTAATGAAAGATAGAAGATACAACCGAATTGCCTTGATGTCACAAGTTCCCTTTCAGTGGTCCTTCATTCTAACACACACATACATTTGCTCCAACCTTTTATATGAATATTTCTCTCAAAATCTTGATGAATGGATGGAGACCTCAAGCATCACTTGAAATAAGATTCTTCACAGTCTTCAACCTATTCTTTCCTCAATATCTATGCTTATTTATTCTTGTACCTCTAACCTTTTCCATGAGAATCCTATCATTATATAGGAGAAGCTAAAGTGGGTAAAGAGATGAGGATGATCCCATCAAATTAGAGAAGACAGTAGGATCATAACCACATAGACGCCACTTCATATTTCCAGAAGATTCCACTTCTAGAAGCTGCTAGAACTTATTTCCTCTTTTAGTTTTAAAGCACAGCTATGACCTGCCTATATATCAACCTGCGAAAATCATGTGGACTAGCTATAGTACAACATGCAAAAATTAGGGATTTCCTCACTGTGTAAAGGGATCTTCTCACGGAGACCTTCCAAAAATGCATCTTGCAAGGGTGGAAAGAGGTTGCTTTTCTCAGGAAAAAGATTATATTGGGAACCTGAAGACATGTTTATGTAATCATCATCAGGTTGACCAAAATAATGTGTAACAACAAGAGCTACCTAATATTGCACAGAAAGCAGAGTCTGTACACATATGCAACATAGTGATGCTACCTACAGGCGCTACCTTTTCTCCTTGTAGTGCGCTACCAAGATTTTCTACCCAAGGAAGCTGCCAATAAAGACCATGGATCTAGGAGGACCAAGTTAACAAATTTTGGATAAGTTGATGATGAAGAAGGATGGAGAAGCAACAATTGGCATCATGAAGACAACCACATTCTTCGAAAGACACATGGAAAACAGGGAGTTGCGTAGAAAAAGGGAATCAAATTAGTTTGAAATTCAGTTGGATTAGTCACCAACATTTTCCTATTTTATAGCATAGGTGGTTAGATAAGTTGTTAAATCAAATAAATGTTTAGAGTTTTTCAAGGGAAGGAGGCCAACTCGTACCTCTAGCTATTGCCCCCCTTTTGTTATAAATAGATAGATCATTTGCTTTAGTAGGTTCAGATGGTTGAGAAAGGCTCCCTTATACTGTAATATTTTGATGAAGTAACTGTGATCTAGTGATGTATTGGACTTAAGACTTTTTGACTAATAGAAATCAACTTCTATTTCAGCCTATTTGCTTCTGATGATGTTCATGCTTTGAATGATTCACATGAATGATTGTGGTGATGTTATGATGGATGTTTGATCATTATGTTATCATAATGTTTATTTAGTTTCCTTAGTTTCTCAGTTCAAGAATATCTTGTGTTAAGAAACTTTCCACCTTAGGATTTTGTGGACCAGATGTTTACAACAACCCCTACACTTCTCTCATTCAGGTATTCCCTCTATTCATACTTACTCCCAAACTACTGATTGAAATTAGCCAAGACCTTATTTGTTGGTGCATGCTAGCCCTGTTATCTGAGTTAGAACATAATCACTTGAGTCCTTTTCCATTTGACCCTTTAAACACCCTTACATTCACTTAAAACTTGATGGGTACTGTGCTTACCTTCCATGCAATCTGAAGGTGAATCCTAGTGCTAACAAAACCCATTTTGTATAAGTGTACTACAATTAGATAGTAATCTGCAGCCTTGACTACCAGATTCTTCTTCTGTGCGGTGTTGTATTCCTGTGGCGCAGTCCCTGTACTCAAGTATTGGATGATGTCTGTGAAGTATTCATTAGCTATTTGGACTAGAAATAACTTTGCGTCCAAAAAGTTATCCTCTAGATTTGTAGGTTCCTCCCCATTCATGATCCTCGACAGGTGATTAGGTCCTGCATTCAAATTTCCTGGCTTGACTATTACTTCGAAGTTAAACTCATGGAATAGAAATAGCCATATGCTAATTCTCCCCCCAACAATAGCTTGTTAATAAGGTATTTGAGTGTTGAATGGTCCGTGAACATCTTGAAATTTTTTCCTAGTAAATATATTAGAATTTATGGAGCGTGTAGACCATAGCTAGGCCTTCTCTTGTTGTAGTGTTGTAGTTCTGCCCCGATTCTGATAATTTTCTTCTAGAAAATGCTATAGGGTGGTCCAATTCTCCTACTTATGGCAGTGCTAGAACAACTCCAAGTGCTATGGTTGATGCATCTACATGAACATGGATTGTCTTCTCCCAATATGGGAATACCAGTATTGGTGCAGTTATCATCTTATCTTTCAGAGTATCTAAACCATGTTGACAATCCTCATTCCATTGAAACTTTGTGTCTTTCCTTAGCAATTTATCGATTGGCACAGTGATATGCACGTACCCTTTTATAAATTTCATGTAGTATCCTGTGTGTCCCAATGTTGCTCCTAATTGACAATTGTTTTTTGTGTTGGCAGGTTAACAGTTAATGCAATCTTGGCATGATCTACTAGCAAACCTTGCTTGCATACTATATGGCCTAATAGTATCCCAAAAGGTGTTTCGAAGATGCACTTCTTGATATTTAACGATATCTGGTAATTCCTACATCTTTCTAACATCACCCACAAGACCCCTACATGGTCTTTTAACAGACTATAGACTGTCCAATCGTCCAAGTATACCTCTAGAAAATGGTGGATAAATTCTTTAAATGCATCTATGACTACTCTAGAAAATATTGCTAGTGAATTCTTCAATCCAAATGACATGACTGTATACTGGTATGATCCCCATTCCATGGAAAAAGTGGTCTTGTATCTATCTTCTAGGGATATCTTGATTTGATGGTATCCTGAGAATCCGTCGGTGAATGAATAAGCTTCCCATCCTCCTACATTCTCCAAGAATTCATTTGTGAACGGGGTAGGGAACGAGTCATGTAAGCACGCATCGTTCAAATTTCTCAAGTTGACGTATATTCTTATCCCCCCTTGTTTCTTCTCCTGAAATACCATCGAGATTATCCATTCAGATTCTTCTACAGGTTTTGTGATTCCAGCCTCTAACATCCTATTAATATTAGCATTGAATTTTTTCTTATATATTGGGTTTAGTCTGTATGGTCGCTGTCTAATTGGTCTTGCCTAAGCTCTGAGCGATATTTTCATTTCACCTAGCTCTCCCACTATGCCTTTAATTTATGTGAATGTTGTTGGGAACAGGTCATTGTATTTACGCAATAACTCTGTTATACTTTATATTGTTTGCTCATCCCAATAGTCTCCAATGTTGGCCATTTTGGGATTCTCCACTGTCCCGATGTTGACTTTATTAACCTTGATCAACGCAGAAATCAATCCTGATTCCAGAGGTGGACCCTCCACTTCTCTCTCACCTTCAACTTCCTCAATATGAATGTCATACAGGTCATCTTCATCTGGTACTTCTTCCTGCACATGGTAGCATGACAATAGTTCTTTCACTGTCTCTCTGTTTTGTTGTTGTCTGTCTGTTATAAGTTCAACTTCTGGTTCCTTAATAAATATCACCCCTCTTATTTTCTTAAGTGTTGCATCTATGTTGGGGTTCTCATGCTCAAATGTGAAAGTGTCTGTAAATTTTTGTTGTAATACTATCCAACTCGTAGTTCTTCTGTGCATCTCTTGGTCTATATACCAGTTTGCTGGGATGCCCTGTAATGTGTGTACAAAATGATGAGGCCATTCCTCCAGTGGTGTCATTTTCCACAACACTCTTCATTTATCCAAGTGTTCTTCTAGTTCCCCCTATCCATCATATTTCTTCCGTTGGTTGCTTCCTTGTTCTGTGCCAAACCTAATGCGCAGTAATCGCTTATGTCGGTACTAGTCCTTGATTGTTTATTTTTTCGCACCCCACCATATCCCAGGTGTCACCTTGAGTGATATATATAGTGCTAAGAGTCTTTGATTTTCTAACACTTCAGCCTCATACCGTGTCAATAATTCTTCTAGGTCATTCACCCCATGGAAGTTGGGTGGTTCCCTTATCTCTGTACCTACCCATATTGCTGTGTAGTCTATTCTTGAGCATATTCTTGTGGAAACTTCATGTAACCTCTGTTGCCAATTCTCTAATCCCATATAGGAGTTTGACACACTTGAAGTGATGCTCCACCAACTGAGTACCCCATACATAGTTGGGTTTATGTAATATTCCTCTGGCGCATTCGTTCTACACAACTGGTTAATTTCCTCCAAGTATAAGCAAGTAGGCTATATGAAACTTTTCCCTTCCGATGGGTATAATGGCACAATGGTCCAATATTCTCTTGACTTGAAGGTCATTTTCTGAGTCTTTAAGTTTATTATGGCCTGGTTATCAAATGCCCAATCCAAGCCAAGCAATGTTGGATAAGGTGTAGTGCCGTCCACTATCTCTATTACTTTGAAGTCGGCTTTAGTCCACACTCCATCCAGGTCTATTGTCACTCCTTTTAGTCTTCCAATTGATAAGAATCTGTTTTGATTTACTAGTTTCAGCTGAACTGGTGAATATCCTAATGTGGGATCTCCCATACATTTCCATATCTTCTTGGGTAATACATTGAATTTGGATCCTAAATCCATTATAATATCTCTCATGTTGAAATCTCCAATGTTGGCATTAAGCCTGAACTCCCTACTTGTTCTTCTTCTTGTATGTAGTTGATTGATGGTTTTTTCTTCTAACTTTCCTTCTACCTCTACGCTACAAATTTCTATCATATTTTGTAATACTTTGATAGAGGATGGAACATTTAGTAATTTTACACATGATTCCAAAAATCCCTTGATCGTACTTACTTGTCCCAATGGCTCGTTTCTTTGGTGTGATCCAATGATGGAGGCATCTCATACTTTGGTACTTTCTTTCCATGCTACGCGGTCGATGTCGACACAATGTCTGGCTTCATGAATTATTGTATATCTTGCTTGAACATCTCCTTCTCATTCTACGTGTCAAACTACTTCCTTGGTTCGACATTCTTCTTCACCCATTAGTGTTGTGATGGATCTTGTTGTACTGCGTCGTTTCCTAATTTAGCTCCTCTACGTGTAACTATGTTGATGTTTCTTCCTTCATCCCTCTCTTCTGCAAAAATCCATTGAACATTCTGATTGTTCTAATTCCTCTTTTCCTAGATCTTTCCAAATAGCGTAGGACATTCTTCTGTGTCATGATCTGATGCGCGACAATACATACAGGTCGCTGGTGGAAGTGGACATTCTCTTGCATAGTGTCTTGGTTGTTGAAAATTGTGACATACCAGTGGTCCTCTACCTCTTCCAAATCCTCCTCTTGCTCTTCCTCTGCCTCTTTAGCCAACTCGATCCCATCGCGGTGTGTTATATTGAGGCACCTGGTTATACTATGCGGTATTATACTGTGGCTACACAGTGTTGTACTAGGTTGGTACTTGGTTAAAATGGGGTGTGGATTTCCCAGTCATCATTTCTATCTATACCCAATATGCATATGATGTTTTCTCTCTCATCAACTCCATGGTTCTACAATCTTTGTCATCATGGCCTACTGACTTGCAAAAGTTTTAATACGATATCTTCGGTACTGTTTGGTTCTTATACATCATTGGGCAGTGATATGGATCGTGGCCCTGTTTCTTACAGATCTTGCACCATAGTCCTCATGTTGGTAATGGGTTTGGAATTCCTGCAGCCATGTATTGTGCAAATGTTGGACATTCGTTCTTATGGTGTCCTTCTGTCCTACATGTGGTACACCAAATGACTTTTCTTGTGTCCTTGTTCTTGTTATGGTTTAGCTGGAATGTTAAGTTCTTCATATCCTCCTTTAGCTCCTCGATAGATGGATCTGTCTTATGATATTGGTTGTCTTCCAGTTGTAGGGCTTCCTACAGAGCCTCTGTCTGTGTCTGAAACTTCTATTGTCATAGTGTATATTTCAAGTGTGGTAATAGTGAATTGATGAAAATATGCCTATGTTGCATATCTATCATGACATATTTCAGCTTTCCTTTCAGTCGCTTGAATCTCTGGTCAATCTCCCATACATATTCTCCTGGTTTCTGTTTAATCTCTATCATCTTGCTCATGTATTGGTCCTATGAACTTGGATTCTAGAACTCATTTATCAGGAGCTTCTTGATATCTCCAATCATTCTGGTTGTCCCTGGCGGACTATTTATGGCTAAACTCATACACCAACCCAGTGCGCGATCTCTTAATGTGATAACTAACTGTGCAAGTTTAGTGTCCTTGTCTGTGATCTATTTTGCTTTCCAACACGTTTCACATATAAACAGGTGTTTCTACGGGTCCTCTTACGCTTCTCCTTTGAATTTTGGTAACCTGATGGTTGGGTCATGTCCCACCATCTTAAATGTTGAACTAGTACCTCCGCGTGGTGTAGATATTTGACTAATGCTTCTTGAACTGTCTCCCCTAGTTGTTGTTCCTTGTGTAGATGTACTTCCCGTTGTCTTCCTTCTCCCGAAATTCGGTTGTCTAAATGGTGGTTTTTTTCTTGGTGTATTAGTCACATATGGGTTTATAGGTTCCACACTGACACTGATATGGATAGGAGTGTTTCCTTCTACTTCTACTCTTAGACCTCTCATTCTCCTCTCATATTTCATGCACATGATTTCCTCAATCTGCTCCACAACCTGTTGGCACCGGGGTAGACCCAGGGATCAAATCTTACAACAACGCAACAACAAAACCCTAACTGCCGACCCTTTCGGCAACACTTGTGAAGTAGATGAAGTCTCGCCTGAGGTAGAGGCAGGGGTGGTCACATGACTCATATGTATACAACCTTAGTTGGGACATAGATCTGTGATTGTAACACCTTAACAGAGCACTTAGCAGTTATAGTTCATTAATACTCAGTATTACTTTACAACACAACTAAACCCTAATAATAGATCATCACAGTATTCACACAGATCCAATAGATTCAAACACTAAGCATATGAGCATAGATCAAATATAGCATTCATTCACATTATTCAACACAAATATACCATATTAGATTCTTCTAAGCATATATTAGTGCACTAAGCATTTGACCTCATAAACAAGAGAACAACCGTAAAGCACAAAGCAACCACAACACTAGATATACGTGGTTCAACCCCACCCTGGGGCTATGTCCACCAACTCTTCTTCTTTATTTCTTTCTGTCAATCTTCTACATGCACAGAGCCATGATATATTACTCTGCAGAGTATAGGATATCTGCATGAACTCTGCTAAATCCTCCTTCCCTGAGTTACAACACAAATCCTCTTTGCAGTCTCTTACAATCAGTTGCACCTAGCCTTGCAAATCTCATACAATATGAACAAAGAATTTACAATGATCGCTTGCACTTAGCATAGCACTGAAAACCTCCTCTCCGACCTTCTCTTCCATTGCCTAGACTTCTATTTATACATTACAAAGAGGGCATAAACATGGTTAACCCATGGGACGACATCCTCATACCCGTTACATAATCCCAAAACCCAAAAATCCCTAAAAAGGGGCCAAGATCCCGTGATCTCTGCTTCGACTTGTGCTCTACCTTTGATAGCCTCTCAAAGTCCCAAAAATAGGTCAAACATGACCAAGGATCCTCAAAACTTGGTTAAGGGCCAACATGTCCCCAACACTCACCTGTGAATCATCCTAAGTCACTCTGGTCTGGATAGCTCTGCTTCAAAATCCTTGAGCTTGGATCGAGCTGCGCCACGACCTCATTCTCGGTGAACTCTTGGATAACTGCTTCATTGATAGGTCCCTCTGAGCATTGTTTAACTGCAGTGACAACTTGCTATAGTTATTCTTCTCGGCCTTCAATCTCTGTGAATAATTGGCAAGACTCATCCTCTATTAGTTGGAGCCTTTGAGTCACTTCCATGACTTTTCTCTGAATGGTGTGGACCTGATGTTGAGTAGTGTGATGTTCTTGGGATATATTCATCCTCTCAATGACTGACAGGGGCTTCAACTACGCCTGTACTATTTCTGCTTGCTTGTTTGCCTCTTGGAGCTATGACTCCAGTGCCTTCAATTCAGGATCCTCAGTGAGTCACTCATAATTCTAGGCACTACGATCACTTAGTTGTTTACATTTCATGGTGAGGGACTTGATTCTCTCAACTGCGCTTCGAGAAGTTGCATCTCTTTGATCCTGCACATCCTGTAGAGTATTGGGCACTGTTCCTAGCTCTAAGTTTTCTATTCTTTGTTGAAGTTGTTGGATAGCTTCCATGAGCTATGCTACTTGATGCTCCACTCGATCTTCTACCTTTGGCTCTAATCCCGTCACAAAGAGAAGCGCTCTATCGAATGCTTCTTTGACTCCAACCTTCTTTGCAAGCAATTGCTCTTTTTCTTTCTTGACCTACGCCCTCTCTTATTCAAACTTGGCTTGAAGGTCATCATTCTCCTTTTGTGCAACCCGACATTGCTCTACCATTTATTCTTGGGCCTTTTTCAAGGCCTATGTGGTCTGGTATTTCTCAGCTTGTGCTCAAATAAGGTGAGCTTTGGTCACATCAGCTAGTCTATGGAGTTGGGCAGGATCATCTCCGAACTATTATTCTTCTGATGGTGAGGGCGCAGTGGATACTACGTGGATAGATTGAAGGGCCTGTTGTACCCCTCTAAGTTCAACCTTGATCCTGTCATACATCTCCTCCTACTTGGCTTCATGTTTCTGCAATATGTCTTGCGAGGCATCTGCTACAACTACAATGATGAAGTCGAAGTCATCTACAGTGAGCACAGTCTGTATCTTAGTCAAGGTGGCTCTAGATTTCTTTCAAGAAGTGGGTTTCATGGGGGAAACCTTCCTTTTCTTCAAGGGATCAACCTCATCAATAGGATCCCTAGGTGGTGTTACTTCACCTTGATTATGCTGATCTTCCTTTCCATTGATCTCTTCTTTCTCTACTTCGTCATAACCCCCTCGACTAGGTGATACTGAAGCAGTTTATTCTGATGCGTTGCTAAAGTTTTGGACCTCTTTGGGTTTCTTCCTTTTGCTGGGTCCAGGGGTATCCTTTGCTTCATGAGTGGTCTCAGGTTTTCCAATTAGTTCAAGGTATAACATTTCTACGGGGCTAGTGGGGATGAGGATCTCTGTAGACCAGTGCTTAGTTATCTCTTCGAGGTTCTCCTCTGTGAGCTTGTAGTATGACTGAAGCTCTTCTTTATGCTCATCTGCATGCACAGTGATATAAATGAAGTGTCAATATGCACAAAACTTCATGAGGGGTCATAACTGATGCAAGGAGTTTGGTGTCATGCGAGGGATAGCTTCGATAACCCTCTTCAGTTGGAGATAATATGTATGAAAGACCGTGTTCGAATGCCACTATTTTCCCATATCACTTGAGTACCATAGTGTGGTGAACTTCGTAGCGAGCGACTCAAATGACTCAATGTCTAGGAAGGTCGCACCTTTCGGCATCTCCCAAGCGGTAAATGTGATGAGGATCAACAACTAGCTAAAGTGAAACTCATAGCCCTGATCCTTATCTTCATGGCAATATAATTCTAGCTGGTTGACCAAGTACTTCATCGAGTTCATTTGGAGTCCTTCTACAAATTTCTCGGTGAGGTCAACAATGAATCCTGTGACCTGTGTGGGTCAGTTCTTTCTCACAAGATTTCCTGCGGTCAACTAGAAGGCTAGGTGCACTACGCCATTCTGGATGGAATATAACTTTTAGCCTCACATTCCCTTTTCTACATTGCCATATGTGTCTTTGATCTTATGTGCCAATGCGCAATCTGTAGCCTTCCCTGGGTAGAAGTCCCGCGGGTTGGGTCCCTACATGCTCAATCCAATGATCCTATGGATCAAAGTCGGATCAACTGTGATGCATTGGTCTAGATGTTGTGAGTGGGAAATCCCTCAATGGACTAGCACTTAGGGCTTTATCATGCATGTAGAAAATACCTAAAGATTCCTACTTTCTACCGTCATCCCAGACCTAATCCTCATTATTCTTAAACAAATACGTAGTTAAGAAGATCAAGTGAACATAACTTATTTCGGGCATTTGATATCGATCCCTCTTCATGCTTGGTCACTCTTTGATTGCAACTCTCATCCCAAGGTTGACCTTCATTCATAAAAGACAAACAAAGAACTCCACATGCATTTTATCTACAAATTAATGGGTTAGATATTTAATCAACATGTACGCAATAAACAATGAAAACCTCATATGGTGGGATGGGAAAAGTACTTCTTTATTATTAACTTCACTAAAGAAACTTACAATGATGAAGCCGATCACTGCTCCACAAACCTGGTCCTAGTCTCTTCTTCAACTTTCCTCCAACTGCTTTGATCTATACTTCTCTTTGCACAAGGATGGCTAAAGGCTGGGACAAGGGGAATGCTCAATTGGGTATAGTCTCTTTACTATAATTTTTTTCTCCTCCAAATGGAACCCCTAACCCTTCTTTTATAGGCTAGAAGAAGCTAGGTATTTGGTTGAATGTCCGGCCATGCATGGCCGAAAGGTTTAGTTAACTTAACCAAAGATGTGTGTTTCGTCAACAAATTTCCTTTTTTTGTGCTTTTGTAGGTACACGCGGGCTGTCTTGGGTCAGCTAGCATGTACACACGTGCAGTAATGTAGCAGGGCACGTGGGCCTTTATAAAAGGGGTTTTTAAGAAGAGTTTTTCAGTAGTGTTTTGGCAAAGAAGGAATCTGAGATGGCCTGATGTCAGGTAAGCATGTTTGGCAAAAATTAAGGTTATAATAGATGCCCCCTAATGTGTGTGGTTAGAAGAGCATCTGATGGCCGAAATAAATTAACAATCTTCACTGATGTGCCGAACAAGTGAGCCCAGGGACCAAAAATCAGGAGGTGCCATCTGCAAAATAATAATTGTCTCACCGAGGTGAGCATACCCATGCTTGAGATAAAATAAAATCATGGCTACCAATCAAATACACTGTAGATCCATGTCATATAACTATATAAAGTGTAGCCACGAGCAATACACAGTGGAGCTACATCTCGAAATCAAAAAGATATACATGTAGAGTATCCATCTTCTAGAAGCTGATAAGGCCTGATGGTCGGAGATGAGGTCTTTAGAGCTCGAGCAACAACGTCAAAATCTTCAAAACTTGGGTAGGAGTGTAATATGAGTGTACGACTTCACTACCCAGAGGTCTTTGACGACTCTTTAGTCATGGACTAGATAATCTTGATGATCGGACTGAAGGCTTCATTGATTTCAAACAAAGACTTGATTGGACGTTTAGGATGGCCGGGTATGAGGGAAAGAGATAAATTGCAGAGGGGCTGTCTCAGTCTTGGTAAAAAATTCCCTTGGACAATAGCATGGCAAATTATGAGACTCAGGTAGCATGGAATTAACATAACTTTACGAGGCAGGAGGCAATGCAAACTCTCCATATGTTTGGAAGAATAACCAAATGGAGGAGGACACAACTCTATGTAGCGAGAACAACTTCCTAAGGTCGTATTAAATCCCAAAGTTTGATGAACAAATGAACATATGTGCTTTCTCCAAGGGCGACTCATTATGCTTCCAATACAAAGAAAATACTTTTACCTTCCTCTTTTTGGGGTATATTTGATTTTTTTTGTCTTTTTCAATAATTTTGGAAAAAGAATAAAATAATGTTATGTTACAAAGGAGGAATGAGTGTTGCAAACATACAAGTTCAAGGCGCAGGGACAAGACTAATGTTCAAAGTAAGGACACTCAGGAAAAATCCTCCAGGGGCCAAAGGTGTCAAGACATAGAGGCAAAGTGCTACAGGGATTGCGTAGAAGGCATGCTTTAGATGGTTCCGTTGAGAGAGACATGGAGCCGACATTAGGCCAACGACGCGGGTATGCAAATGCGATTAATAAAACACACAATGGTAACATCCTTCGATGTGAGTTTAACGAGCCCAGAGAAGGTAAGCTCGGCGGTTTTTCATATTTAGAGAGTCTAAAAAAGTAAAAGGAGACTCTACGGGGGTACTTTTTTCGAAGGTAGTCTAGTCGGTTCTAAAAAGGGGTAAACTAGCACTGACAAGACATCTATTCAAAACCATTTTAATGTGTGTGATAAAGACAAGATCACTCGACCATTTTTTCATTTTTAAGGAGTCTGAAAAAAGATTAACTATAGACTCCGTCAGGAATGTTCTTCTAGACCATTTTAACAAGTGTGAAGGAATAAGGTCACTCGACGATCTTTTCAATTTTAGGGAGTCTAAAATGAGCTTAACTATGGACTCCGTGGGGGTTCCTTTTTCGTACATTTAGTCCCTCAGGCCTGAAAAAGGGTTAAAATGATACCTGAGAGTACTCTTCAGGAGAACTGAAGTTCCTTAGAGTATACATTTGTTCGTACAATTGACCATCCAGACCGAAAAAGGGGTAAACTACTACCGGATAGATGTGACTTCAAATTTCAGTTTAACGAGACTGAAAGGCCACAAGATCGCTCAACAATCTTTTCATGTTTAGAGGGTCTGGAAAGGGATTAAAAGAAGACCCATTATGTTTTTTGGGAGTCTCGAGGGTGAGGTCAAGAGTGAAAAGGAATCATGCAAATGAGGCTCAAACTCGTAATCAGGAAAAAAAAAAGGACTCCTGAGCCTACATTCATTAGTGATAGCATGGACACCATAACACAACCAGGATCTACCTAGGGCATCCATGTTTCAGTAAGCTCTACCACCAAATTGTGAAACTTCTAAAGTAGCAATGATGGTTCTGTGTCGCAACCTGATGTGATTGATCCTTTCGCAAAGGGATAAAGACAACGAGATACATAAGTCGGGGTGGAAACCTAACCTATACACTCCAGTTGATCATCTGAGGTTTTTCCCATGGACCGTCAAAAGTGACCCAAAACGCCAAAAAAAAATGTCCTGATACTCGATTATAACCTTCCAACGCAAGTCCCGAATCACTCTAAGTGGTTTTCAATTTAAAAAAAATGATAGGGGGGGCCAAAAAATGACAATAAGGGGCCAAAAAGTCTATAAATAGAGGCTGGTAGCTCATTATCACCATTGCAAATTTGGAAATTGACTCTGGAGCAAAACACCCCCTTTGATAAAAGTGGTGATTCCGGGAGCTACAGTGGACGAAAAGACCATCTGTCTGGACCAAGTAAGTATAAACTCTCTCCTCTTTCAAATTAAATATTTATTAATGATTTTAGTTTCAAGTTTTGGGGGGGCATCGACCTTCAAAAGGTCGGCCCTAGTTCCACGTGGGCTATCTTATGATAGGCCGCGTGTACACTTGGGCAGAGGAAAAACTGCATGCGTGTACATGCGACTGCCATCATTACAGCCCGCGTGGATCCTTTCTTTAATGGAATTTAAAAAAAAAGCAAGGGTTAACCCTCCTGAACTTGGTGTTTTGGAAGATGTATGTTCACTGGAGAGAAATAGAGCATGAGGATATTAGTGAGTTGGTCAAGGAAGACCCCAATGCTATTGCTTCCTTAGTGCAATGTGGGCTGCTCAAGTTCTTCCTATGTCTTTTTATGCGGGCACAACCTAGGCTATTGAATGCCTTGGTTGATTATTGGAATCTCGATGTAGAGGCCTTTATGTTAGAGGGGTAGTCAATGGTGCCTACTACAGAGGACACATATATTTTTATTGGCCTCTCCAGGAGAGGGGAACTAGTCAATTTCCGGACATTTCCTTCGGGCCTCATAACATATCGGAATTGATAGGACTTTATTGTGAGGCCGGTGTTAGCACTCTGTAAATTTCCAAGAGGTTGACAAAGAAGGAATCCACAAAGGTAACTCTATCCAACCACTTTTAAAGCTGAGATCTAGCCCTTCCAGCTTCAGAGAGGGATCTCTCTATATGATTTAGCTTTGTTTTTAATTTAGATATTAGGCTAGGTAAAGGAACAAGTAGGTTTTGTTGTAAAAGGGTTTTTGAAGTGGTTGAGACAGTCTACACCTCCATTGGGATATGGGGTCTGTGTTATAATCAATATGAGATACAAACCATAAACATAAAGGAAAACCCCACACAGGCCAAGATAATACACTCACTGGATCTTTAAAAGCTTAAATGATAGACAAAAGAAAAGATGAGAAAGATACATTCAACTAAAAAGCAGTTAAGAATTTCTTAATTGAACACATAAGAAGAAAAACATTCAAATCTTCAAATTCGAAAACAGGGTATCCAAGATAAATATTGCAGCATACGTTACTCTTAAATATTAGTTTCAGAAAATAAAATGATCGCAAAGCACGAAAAACATTTAACTTAGAGAATGAACGTCACCAGTGAATACACGCAAGAATCCTGTGAAATGCTTCCTCTTTATTAATGGCAGATCTCTTCAAAAATGGTTACAACCTGATAGCGTCAGGGTGTGAAGATCAACAACCCTCAATACTTCCAAAAGTGAAGTATTTAAAATCTCAAAATACAAACGTTCCTGTCATAACTTATCAGGACGTGCTCATTCTATTTTTATTCTAACTACTTTAACTAATCAAAACTGCTTGATGACTCAGTACAACTGCATGTGGAATTTCTGGGGTAGGCCGTTGGCGAGGTTTCCTGTGCAACCTCTTCTGACTGGATAGGTGACTAGATTGGGCCAGCTCATCTGCTAATCTAGTAGATCACAAAGTTCTTCCCATCTGAGATGACTTGGCACTGTGACTTTGAGTAATCTTCGATACACTTCATCCATGTCTGTATACTTAGCGAATGTGGTCTTAATAAGGAATATGTATCGAATCTCATGTTGGATGCTAATGTCCAACTGCAAGGCATCCATGAATGCTTTTCCAGTGATGCTCCCTTGTATCCCTGCAAACTTTGAACTGTCCTTAGACACTTCAACCAATCTCTTCTTGTAATCTGGGAGTGTCATTAATTTGTCATTAATGACTTTCAGACCAGGTAGGCCTTTCTTTTGGAGAGCATCAATCTTATTGAAGAAATTTTGTACTCCTTGATCCATGACTTGAACCTTTTCCTCAAGCTGAAGCATTAGACTTCTCTTGGTTAAAACCCTTTTTACTTCAAGTATGGCTTCTGTTCTGTCTTCGATCTTTAGTTCTTCTAGTTCCTCTCTGGTCTTGGAATTTAGGAACCTGATGATCTCATTTGCTTGCGTTGGCATGTCTCCCAGTTCCACACTGATTTTCTCAATGGCCTGTTTTCTCCTTTGGAGCAACTCATTTTGTTCAAACATGATTTGGATCATGGGCCAAATTTCGTTTATGGACTTGGTGATGTCTATCCATACATTCTCTTTGACCTCATCCAAAGTCTTCACTGCCATTATTTTCTTTTGGAGCTGCTTCAACTCCTTTCTGAGATGCTCTGTTACCTGCTTTTCTTTGGATAGGCTGGTCTGAAAGGAATTTTTGAGCTCTTGGAGGTTCTCCACTTCTTTCTTAAGCCTACTGATTTCTATCTCTTCCAGGTTCATTTTCTCCATGGACTTGGCAAGGTCTGTTGTTCCTTCTGGTAGTGACACTGGTGTTGCAGAGGGGATTGCTGTCACTGTTGTTGTGCTTGCTCCTGAAATAGGAATAGCACTCAATGGAATGACTTCCATTGGTTTCAACTGTTCTTTCTCTTTCAATAATTTTTCTAGCTCAGCTTCCATTTCCTTGAGCTGAGCATTCTGTTCCATGAGCAACTTTAGCATCTCATCCTTCTCACCTTCTTTCTCTGCTATCTCCTTCGCCTGTCAGTCCTCTGTGGGCGGGAGCTTCAACTGTTTTCTTAAGGATGTGATGTCAAAATTTTTCTTTTTTATCATCTCTTCTGCAGCTTTCAAATTTGAAGGATCATAGCCGATCTTTAAAACCAACTCCTCCAAGGTCTTAATTCTATTGTCCTTCAAAAAAGATGATATCTTTTCCAGCTTAAGCTGCATCTGAGCATTGTTCAATGACACCTCGAATTTTGCTGCAGAAGCTGAAGCATGTGCCAATGTGTGAAAAACCATCTCCCCTGTTTGTTTATGTAGATCCATCTGATCTATTGGGTGCACGTCTTTCGATTGGAATTCGAAAGTGGCCCTCTTGTAGTTTGAAATAACCTTGGGATCCAGTACCTATGCTTGGAGGTAGGCCATGTGCATTCTACCTTTATTTGTGTCAAATGCTGACAACAACCCGTGTTGTGCCGTGGATGACTTCTTCCAGAACTGGGCATAAGTACTGCTAGTGAGGGTCTGGCTTTTTTTCTTGATCAATTCATACTTTTCGAAAATTCCCAACTTGGGCACAGTCTTTCTTGGCTGAGTATCCAGGGGAGAATCTATGGATTTCTTCGGTATTGCTGTTGTGATTGCCTTATGTTGGCTCGAGCCAAAAGGTAGAATGATTGGCTTGATCACTGGGGTAGTCACTGTGGTAGGCGAGAATTCTTGTTCTACTGTCGTGCCAGCCGTTGAAACTGTCTTTGGCCTCTTGGTGTGCATCTAGAACTCCTCTGATGACACCTCTGTTACAGGTGGAGAGGACTCTTGTCGAGGCCTTTTTTCCTTGGGGACCTGAGGTGTGGTAGTGGTTGGCACACTTGTCGAGCGCACCTGTTGTTCCACTTCAACTTACTCCTCCATCTCAACTAAGGTGTCAGGAACCCATACTGTATGATTAGCAAACTTTTCTATCTCGGGCTTAGACTCATGTACATACGAGATATTCTTATTTCTCACCCGCATTTCTGAAATGATCCTGCAGGGATCATAGTGCTATGGGAAACTTGCAAATAATTTCATCTCCCTCAACATTCTGTCAGCTTCCTCCCCGGCACCTCGACTATTGCAGATGAAAGAACCTATCTTCCCCTTGATCCTCAATTGCTGCTTATTCTTCAGGGAAACAAAATGAATGTCATCTGAATTCATTATCTGTCTAATATATTCTAACGCAAAGATTCTTACTGACACATATTGAGGTAGTTTGTAAGGTGCCAATTCGCACCCGAAAACTCTGATCTCGATGTAGTTTTGGTACAGGTACCAGTCTCCTGTCTTTGCATTGTCCGAGAGATGCAGAATTCTCTAGACTTCATTGTTTATTCGTGGCTCAGGCCTGCCACTCAACATGCTAAACACCGGGTGGTAAAACCGATCAATGAAAGCTTTGAAGTCGTATTCAACAAAGTTACACTTCAGAAGAGAAGTCCATGCTGTGATTGGCTGGGGCCTTCCGTCTGCATCCATATTCTGCATGGAGAAACTGAATTTGTCGACTTGAAAGTAAACGAACATGTACGCCAGTATGGAAGAATATTTGAACATGCCCTCTGTGCCAAAATTCATGAATTGTTCATGAATATTATCGGCCAAGAAGGTGTTGTAGTCGAACTGCGTTGTGAGATTTTCATCGTTTGTGAAAATGGATAGAAAACCTAGGATGGGCTCATCTACCCATTGGTCAGAATAGTAACCAAGCAGGGAAGAAAGGGAAGAAATGATTTGGTTTCCTTTTGTTGAGAACATGGATGAAGGGTAAGGGGGATTTGTGGAAGGGAAAGGAGCAGAAGTGGGGAGGAAAAGCTCGAATATCTGAGCTCTCTGAGGAAAGGTCATTTTCTGATATAACTCAATGAGGATTTCTAAATTGAAAGGGGACGCAGATTCAACATGGGGAATTTGCATCATCTGGTCAATGTCTTCGAGAGTGATGAAGAAGAAGACGTCTCCAGATGAAGAGACGATGGCCCTTTGGTCAGGAATATAGTGGGATTGACATTTCAACACGAATTCAGGGAAGTGATGTATCTGGGGGAAAAGGTATAGGGGAAAATTTGACTCCCAGAGTCCAATTTCACCGCTCTAGTCCAAGAACACATCCCGAAGCCATGACTGTATGTCCGACAAATCAAATTCACACTTGGTATCAACAATCAACCTATCTTTATTGACCAATGGGATTTTGTCCAGGTCTACAGGAGGAGGAAGACACGAATGATCTGCTCCTTCCACTGGTCTTGGCTTTGGCACCATGTCTGCAAGCGTACCGGCAATAAGCGATATGTTAGTGGGGTCGGCTGACTGTGGATGAAGGCAACAAGGAAGCAATGGATGAATAAGAGGCAAGCTTTCTGGCGCGATGGATGAATAATGAATGAAAGGGGAAAACAATAGTTTTATTCAAAACTTGGGTTGGTCGGACGCGGGAGACATGTCGGCAGGATAACGGATATGTTAACCTGTAATAAATGGACAACAGGCCACTTGGAATGATGTGGCAAGTGACGGTGGCCAAAGCATATAGACGGGTGACATGGCAGCTAGGGATTGGTGGTAAAAGTCGCAATAAGGGGTTGTTCATGAGTGAAAGGGGTGAGGGACTGACAGCAGGGACTGGCAGTAGTTATGAGATGGGACACAACTCGGGAACAATATGAGCAAGTGGCAACAGTGGAGGATGACGTCCCTAAGTGATGGAGGCTGTCAGATGACGTATGGTGAAAAGACTTCAGGACCAGTATATTTGTGCCACCTATGACAAGGGGCCCATCGGAGGGAATATCCATTCCAGACCCCCCCCTTCGGTTAAAAGAAGAACACCAGGGGGGGTCCAAAATCCATTATGATCCATTGATCTACGTGCTTGTTTCCTGGCCACAGATCTGAGCGCGATCTTTAA
>JZKD02S2325602.1:220108-238375 GCA_000966675.3 Picea glauca
CCTAAGGGCTATCTGACCAGGATTAGACAGTCTGGTCATATTTATTCACTAATCTAACCTAAGGGCTATCTGACCAGGATTAGACAGTCTGGTCAGATTTATTCACTAATCTAACAACATTAAATTTAAAAAGAACTTGGCCATGCTTGAAAGGTATGGCCAAGTTATTGTTATTGCACGGGGCTTTCATTTCAATTCTTTTATGCCCTCTTTTCTTTTTCTTCTTTTTCTTTTCTTTTCTTTTTCTTTTTTATTTTCTTTTTCCTTTTCTCAAATTATTTGCAGAATGAAAAATCATTTGTCAACAAAAATACTAGAAACAAATAATATCTCAGTCACTATTTGATCCCCTAATTTTATAGGGTGATAACAGCTGGTACATACCGATCGAGCTCACATATTCCCATAAGAAAGATCACATATTTATCACTTTAGGTGATTGTGTTTCTTATTGGGCGGATGACTGGTTATGTGGCTCTACATCAGGCATCCCGTGCACAGATGAACTGTGCAGTCCAGTGCTTAAATGCATAGATATTTGACTGGAGCACTACACTGCTAGATTGTATGAAGAGGCAGCTAACAGATTGCCAGTCACAGACGCAGAGGAACTTCGGGTTCAAGATGATTCTATGATCTTTATTCTTTGAAAGGGTTCCTATTTTTAGTCCTCGAGTGGTGGTATGAGGACATCAGGCCTCTCTTCCTACGGTTTGGATATGGGCAATGTTACTGCCACGATAGGGTGGTGGAAGGACCAATGAGTCCTTTGATGATTATTTATTTTCTTGGTTGTTGCGACAGATCCCAGTCATAGAGGATTACCCTTATGTTGGTATTGATTTCTCGAGATATCCTGAGATACCGGTACCTCCTAGAGAGGAGCGGGGAGAGATGGGTAAGTTTGCATCGTTTGTTTGTTTTTTGTGAAACATATGTAATTTTTATGTTTTTTTTTTTTATATATATATCATTTTTTTTATACTAGAGTATTTGACAGATATGTGTCTATTATGTGCATATGCGAGACCAGTGCGACCTATGGATTACGCAAGGAACATGCATCATCCTCGGCCAGGGGCCACACCTACCACCACAGGGGGACTAACAATATCAATAGAGCTTCAAGTCAGTGAGGATGAGAGAGTTTTGAGACGATTCAAGTGAAACTTTACCTCGCTCACCTGCACAGTCCTTATGGTAGAGATTAAGGATCTGCCACCATCTATGTAGCCTCATGTAGTGGGGGCACAAAGGATGTGGGTCCGACTGTTTCGACGTTTGGAAAATGTTGTTGATCATTACAATAGGGCCCACAGGCCCCGACCTTAGTTAGTCTAGACTTTTCACGTGCCGAGAGAAATACTTGTATGTATGTTTTGAGGGCATAAGCCCTATGACTTGTTACTAGTCATGCTTTTGAGGCGCTTGCATCCACCTATGTACTCTGATGATTATGATATTATATATGGATTTTTATGTCTGTTTGTGTCTTATGGATCATATTTTCCTTTAAAAATGTATATACATGTTTATGTGTATGTCTTTTTATATGTGTGCGAGATGCCAGTCTAAAATGTGATTAGCTAGAGTATTTGTAATTTGGTTTAATATCCTAGGAACATGAAAATATGTAATATAATCAAATCTTCATTCTAAGAGACGTACCCTAAGGAATCATCGATGTAAAGTCGTATCATGAACAAGGTAGACTCTATTTAACTGAGACACAACCAGTTGAGTGTCTAAATAGACTTAGAGATGAGAGATACCAAATGACAGGGCATCATGAAGAAACTCAATAACTCCACTATACTCGATGACATTGTTTGTGGTGTCACCTATTCATATACCTCCGGAAGATAATAACTGGCCTCGAGGTGTAAAAATTGCCCAAGCTGCGGAGGCAAGCCTCCCAGTGTGCTAGCTAGCATCGTCTGCGTACCCAATGAACACCTTTGATTCACTTGACATATGCCACAGTGACAAAAGATAACATAAAAAATGACACGTCCATAACACTAAAAGAAATTAGAATGTAATAGTACAAAGACTATACATATGTTACAAAAAGTTACCCAAGGTGACCTACCTATGAGTAATATTTATTGAGGTAGAGCCCATTTCTAGGCTCTGCAAAAGAATTTCCCTCAAAGTCGACCAGACGATAAGCACCCTTTTTTAGAACCTCTTTTATGATGAAAGTTCCGAACCACATGGGTTTGAATTTTCCTGCCCCCAGGGGGTCCTTATCTTGGTCATAGAACAGGACAAGGTCACCTTCAAAGAAAATCCAAGGATGAATGGATTGATCATACTAACACTTGACTTTATGTTTGTGAGCCTCGTTGGTCAGGGCCACATCACGACGCTACTCATTGAGTCGCTCAAAGTATAATAACCATTCTTCAAGCGGAGAAGTGTCTGGCAATAACTATACTGCCAACTTTAGGGACGAGATTTGAGATTCGATAGGCAAGACTGCTTCCAGCCTGTAAACGAATTGAAAAGGTGAGAAACCAGTTGCAGTCTTAATAAACATTCGGTAAGTCCATGATGCCAAGTATAACATCAAATGACAATTTGACTTGGCTGAGTTGATCATTCACTGTAGGATGGTGTTAAGATATTTATTTACAGCTTCCACCTGACCATTTTCTTGGGGGTATTAGGGTGACAAATGTTCTTGCCGCAACCCAAGATTTGATGTTAAGTTAGCCATCATCTGGTTCTAAAAGTGACTGCCACGGTCAATGACAATCTCTCTCGGGACGCCAAACCTTGCTATTATCTGGTTGAATAAAAGGAGAGTCGTAGTTTCTCCATCATCTTTAAACATTGGCATAGCTTCGACCCACTTCGTGATGTAGTCTACAGCTACAATGATATAATGGTGCCCCCTTGCTGAAGGAGGGTTTCATGTAGCGTAATCAATCCCCCACTTGGTGAAGGGACCAACTGTGATGATAGGAAACATGGGAGAGGGATGTGCCCTCATCTTCTAAGAGAAGATCTGACACGGGTGGCACTTCTTAACCGATTTGATACAATATTTGATTAGTGTCGGCCGGAAGTAACATGCTCATAAAATATTTTGGGTTGTTTCCAACCCAGACAAATGACCGCCACATGCTCCAGTATGGAAATCGTTAAGCACAATAACTGCTTCTTCACGAGTGAGACATCAGCGCAGGATGCAGTCTACACCTCTTCGATATAACGTATCTTAGAGTATGAGATAATTCTTGGCCTGATGGTGTATACGACGATGCTCATCATGAGAAGTAGAGGTGGGGCACTTCAAAGTCTTGAGATAGATAAGTATATCTCTGTACCAGGGATCCAAAGATGTGATAAAAAAAATATCTCCTCTGATAGACGACTCTTCAGGCACAACATCACCTGACTCAACCGGAAGTTCCGAAATAAATTCTGCGAAGACCAGTGAGTTTTTGGATTTCGCTGAAACAAAATCTAAGTCAAATTCCTGGAGGATGACTATCCATCTGCTGATCTTTCCACCTATTACTAGTCGTGTCAACATGTATTGAAACAGATTCACAATGGCAATGAACATGGTCTTGTGAAATAGAACATAATGACAGAATCGTTGAATAACATGGACTGCTTCCAACGCAAGTTTTTCGATATGAGAATAATTGAGTTCCGGTCTGACTAGGTCTCGGCTCAGGTAATAGATCACATATTCTGAGAAAAAATCATCGTCTTGAACTAACACCATGTCGATGGTTGATCCAGATTTTATGAGAAGAACGAAATGAATACAAATTATTAACAGGTGCTTAACACAAAATAACATAGATACAGTAAAACTCCCCATGGATTATTAACAGGAATGTTGAGCTCAAAATAATTATCCCCCATGGCCTTGGTGATAGTGTACGGTCCATAATGGAGTGGGCGAAGCTTCTGATGGGGTCTTGTAAGGCATTCTTTCTACAAGTGCAACCAAACTTTGTCACCCACATGAAACTTATGCGACACCTGATGTTGATCATGGTGCTATTTGTACTTGTCATTGGACTTCTATAGGATATCATGAACCTATTGGCGGATGTGCTGGATCTGCTCAATGAACTAGGTGGCTTTGTCAGCTTCAATTGGAGCAGGAGATGAGTCAGTCGAGGTGACTGCAAGGGGAAGTGCAACATCTATGGGACCCAATGGTTGGAATCCCAACCCCACTTGAAAGGGACTGTGGCTAGTTGATCTATGCAAGGCTTGGTTATAGCTATGCTAGACATAGGGAAGGCTCTCATCCCATGTGCAAGGGTTCTTTGAATTATACATGTGAAGGATATGCACAGTCATTTGATTTACAACCTTGGTTTAGCCATCTATCTGTGGGTGGAAGCCGTGGATTTGGTGAGCTTGGTTTCCAACAGTGACCAGCGGCTCGACCAGAATGTGTTGATAAATTGACTATCCCGATATGAGACAATGGTTTGTGGGATTCCAAAATGTACCTAGACTTGTTCAAACAAGAGCTTGGTAGTGGCCTATGCTATGATGCTCTTCTTGCAGGCAACCAGAATCGCCATCTTAGAAAAGCGATCAACAACCACACAACCACAGTCATTTCCCCACTTGGTGGATGGGAGGCCCGACATGTAGTTTATTGAGATGGATTCCCATGGCCTGTCAGGAGTAGGAAGCAGGGTGTACAGGCCCTGTTTCTTAGTGGTCAGTTTGGTAATAGCACAGGCAGTGCAGAACCTGATATACTTGACGACCTCCTGTCGATGTTTCGGCCTGTAGAAATGTTTCTGTAGCATCACCACTATCGTTTTGATGCCGAAGTGTCCTACCACCCGCCTATAGTGGGCTTCCTAGATCATATTTTCTCGCTCACTTGATGGAACACTGATATGGCCTAGACGACAAAAAAACCCATCCTGAAGATGGAAATTATCAACAACTACATTTGCACCCAACATTTGGTAGGTGGTGGCGAAGTCAGGGTTTGTCTCATATATTTGGGGCCATCCAGATGTCTCATGGCCATAAGAGTCTAGCACCATGGTGAGTGTCACGACTGGTGGTATGCTGAGGCAATCAACGACGTGATTGGTGCTTCCTATTTTATACTTGATGTTGAGGTGGAATTGCTAGAATTATGTGGACCACTTTTGATGGCATTCATTCTGCAGTTTTCCCTGTGTCTGCATGAACTGCAATGGCTTATGATTTGTGTGGATGATTGTCTCCTTCCCAAGAATGTAATGTCTCCACTGGCGGCATGCTTTCACAATGGATTACATTTCTTTGTCATAAGTAGGGTACTTATAGATAGTATCTGAGAGTGTCTCACTATGATAGGCCATGGGGTGGTCGTGCTGAGTGGGAATGACGCCCACAACATAGTCTAAAGCATCTGTCTCGAACTAAAAGGGATGCTGCAGGTCTGGTAGTGAAAATACTAGGGTTGAGCACAAGTGCTGCTTCAAATCATCGAACGCTTGTTGTTGGGACCAGTTCCACGCAAATTTTTCCTTACCACCACCCCTGTTTATTTGGCTGAGGGCCCATGCAATATGGGAGAAACCTAAAACGAACTTGCGGTAGAATCTAGCAAGTCCCAAGAAGCTCCAAAGCTCAGTGAGTGTTGTTGGGGCTGGCTAGTCACGGATGACTTGGATCTTGGCTGGACCCACATGTACACCATGTTGATCAATGATGTAGCCCAGGTAATGGACCATGTCCATGCCAGAGGAGCATTTTTCCAGGTTTGCGTATAGCTTGTGCTGTGGAAGGGTGTGTAGAACCTGCTGAATATGATGCAAGTGTTCAACCCAAGTCTTGATGTTAATTATAATGTCATCCAGATACAACACTACAAAAGTATTGGTAAATGGTCACAGGATATCGTCCATCATCCTCATGAAAGTGACTGGATCATTTTTCAAACCAAAGGGCATGACCAACCATTCAAAAAGTCCTTCCTTTGACTTGAAGGAGGTCTTCCATACATCTGTCTATTCTATCGGGACCTGGTGGTAGCCAGACTTCAAATCAATCTTACTGAATTATTTGGCCCCCATGAGTTGACCAAGGAGATCAACAATTTAGGGAATTGGGTACCGGTTTCTGACAATGATTTTATTCAGAGCCCGGTAATCAATACAGAGTTGCTAGGTTCCATGTTTCTTCTATACCAGCACGATTGGGTTCCCGCAAGGTGATGATTTGGGGTGGATGTGCCCCTTGTGGATCAGTTCTTGGATCTATCGCTTGATCTCCTCATTCTCTAACAAAGAGCGATGATAGACTAGGCCATTGGGCAGTGGTGCGCCAGGGGTCAGATCGATGGGGTGCTTGACCTGGTAGTGCAGAGGTACCCCTGTAGGTGAGGAGAATATATCCAAGTATTCTTCCACGACCTTATCTACTTGCTTCTGCTATGTGGAGAGGTCGGCCGAAGATATCCTAGATGTGGCTGCGATCTTTCACTTATTCTAAGAGCAAATCATGAAGAAGACAAACTTCCCCATCTGAGAGATGACCTTCCTGCATTTCTTAGCAGAGATCAAAGAAATAACACTAGGTGGGACTGCCTCGGGTATCCTGTACAATTTCCTATTCAAAGTAATAATAACACTACGAGGCCTAGACTCATATATAATATGATGTTTCCATAAATAAGGTTGGCCCAAAAGAACATCACAAACTTCAAGAGGAGCAACATCACACAATACCTCGTCTTTGAAGGGCTTGATTCCATACGAAAGTCGACACTGTTGGATGACGCGGAGATTGCATCCTTGGCAGATCCATCCAATGGTGTAGGGTTGTGGGTGTGGCATTGTTGGCAAGGCCAACCGCTTGATGAACTCTGTTGGGATGAGGTTATTCTGGCTACCGCTATCAATGATGAAGTGCAGCGGGGTGCCTTTTACCCACATCTATGAATGGAAGAGGCGCTCTCCTTCTTCTGGTTCGTCTGGTTCACCAGGATGGATCTTGGTGGTAGCAACAGTGGCACTGGGTTCTGCATCAATGATCCGTCTTCCCCTTTCTAGTTTTGTCTCGGATTCATAGTTTTCATCTGATTCAAAGGCTTTCACTTCGGCCACCAGCGACTGCTTTGAGCGGCAGTCAACAGTGTTATGCCAAGGGCTCTTATGAAAGTTGCACCACTTCTCGGTATCTTTCTTTGTCTTTCTGGTGTCCTTCTTTGCTTATGGCTTGTACTGGTTGTCTTGATACTATCCATATTTTCTCGGTCCTTTGTTTGGTGGGTTGGGGCTGCCCTTTCCTGGATTTTTTTGTGAGGGGTTCCCAGGCCCAAATTGCCACATCTTTTGCTTGAGCTTCTGCTCGATTTTGACGGCATATCGGTAGGTCATGCCCAAGGATGAGATGTCTGGAAATTCCATTTCAGTTTGAATGTATCTATGTAGAGCACCACGATACTTGAGCACCATATGTCACTCCGAATCTTTGATACCCAAGTTAGTGCGCAAGTTATAGAAGATATTTGTGAAATCTGGCACTGCTTGCTCTCTTTCTTTCCATAGTGTGGTCCATTTGGTATACAGGTCGTCATAAGTTCTGATAGGGTAGTATTGTTCCTTAATAGAATCCTTGAAGGATTCCCAAGTGGTCATGACTGAAAATAATGAGGTTTCCTCTGTTTCCTTTTTCTCACAGAAAGTTTCCCACCAATATTTGACATGGGGAACAACTTTGAGGAGCGCAAAAGTAATCTTTTCTCTATTCAAAAATTTATGAACAAAAAAATACCCTTATAGTAGATTCAACCACTTGTCTACAACATTTGAGTCTATCTGACCTTCAAATATAGGAATATCAAAGTTTATTTGTACCTTGAAGGGGGCGACGCCTCCGTTTGAAGAAGATGCATCGCCTATTGGTAGTCGTCGAAGGATTTGCGTGAAGCTATCCATCATCTCGTTCCTTTGTTGTGTGAGGGATTCCTCAATAAATAGTTTGAAAGGATCTCCTGTCCCGTCATCTTTCCTTTCTCCTACCATGGGAGGTCACTAGGGCGTGCAAGAGTTTCTTTCCTCAAGAGAAACAATCTTGAGACCCAACTCTTTGTACTCTGACCTCGTTGGGGACATGCATTAAGACGACAAGGAGCAGACCGCTCTGATACCACTAATCTGTATTTTATGAGTAGAATGAAATGAATACAGATGAATAAGGAACGCCTTTCTTCAGTAAGCGCATAAATCCCTTTGTGATCTCAACATAGTTAGCAATGAAACGCCTTAAAAAATTCGCCTTGCCTTGTAGACTCTGAAGTTGAAGGATTGTTTGCGGGGAGGAAACTGAATTGTTGCCTCAACCTTGAGAGGATCGACCATGATTCTTGTTGTTGACACTATGAAACCTAACAAACATCCTGATGTTACGCAAAACATGCACTTGTTTGGATTCAAGTGAATCCGGAAGTAGCGACATCACTCAAAGATAAGTTGAAGGTGTGTGGGATGATCCGTTCTCTTGTGAGATCGAGATGATAAATCATCTAAACAGGCCTCGACTATATGCTTGAGATCATGGAAAGAAAAATACATGGCCCCAGAATTTTTGAGACCAAAGGGCATCTTACGATACGTGAATGTACCCCATGGAAAAATGAATTCCATTTTGTGTTGGTCTTCGAGTTTGATTTGTATTTGATTATATCCCAAAAAATCATCCATGAAAGAGAAGGCCTCACAACCTGCACATTCATCATTTATCTGGTCGATGAATGGTGTGGGAAAATTATCTTTTGGATAGGCCTTGTTCAAATCACAGAAGTCCGTACATACATGAATCGTGCCCTATTTCTTATTGACCGACACAGGATTTGACACCCATTGGGTCAAATTGATAAGATAGATAAAACCAGCTTTTAGTAGTTTCTCAACTTCAACCTTAATCGCTGCTTCTTTCCAAGGATTAACTAGACGAAGCTTCTGTCGAATAGGCTTGGCATCTGGATAAGTTGTGATTTCATGTTCAACTATTTTTGGATCGATGCCTGGCATTTCCTCGTAGGTCCAGAAAAAAATTTCGTGGAATTACTTAAATAGATCTGTGTAGATTTGAATCTCTCTGGGGGAACAGTCAGCTCCGACGAAAACATTCTCCATGATGTCAGGGGTTATGGATATGGTTTCGGCGATAGTTTCCATATTACCCTCGGAATAAAACTGATGTGTAGCTAAGGGATTAATAGGACAAGACCTATCTCCAGTCATATTCAAGGTGAATTCTTCGGCTTCGATTCTGCTTAACTCTGGGAGGAAGTATGATCTATGATGGATATTGTCCAAGGGTTTTTCTAGACTAGTCATCGCTTCAATTACTGCTTCTTCCAAAGGAAATACTAAGTATAATGAATCGGTGTCAGTGAGAGAACCTTGAGCCCAAATAGGCTCTAGATTCGGATCCAAATCTTGTGCAGGAGTTGGATCTGTGTCGGCCAATGATTGTTGGACTAAAGAGTATGCTACTTCAGTTGCGGACAAGGGAATGGACATGCCCAGGTGCCTTGGCCCTTCCATCATGGCTGATGGGGAAGGAAGTATCCATGGATCATTGAAGTAAGTCATGAGAAACGATGAAACTTGGAAAATGTCAACCTTATGGTGGTCGGATATGAACTTGACATCGCCTTGAGGGGGCGGGTAATCGAAGGTACCCATCAAAGATGGACACAAGCCAACCCCTACATTGACTACGCCTGGTTGGGGATTATCAATCATCAGGACCACGGATACCCCCAATGAAGGGTTGGGTCTAGAGAAAGACAATTGATCAATGGTTACAATCCGGTCCTCGTTTGGAAACAAGAGACCCAAAAAATTGTAGCAACCACTGCTTGCATGGCGTAAGTCCAACTCCTTCCTAACAAGAGATTGTAGTCAAGGGATGCGTCGACTACTTCTACCTCGACGCACATAGTCTTCCCTCCTAACTACACATGGAAAGAGGGAATGATACCATGTGGTTAAAATGAATGACCGTTGATAGCAGTGAGAATATTAGGTGATGGAGACAAAACGGGCTGACCAATGGCCTTCCAACATGCCAATGACATAACACATGTCGAGGCGCCCTCATCAACCACCGTGCGGAAAATATTCCAAGTAAACATTTTCGTGGGGTGAGCCACTACTATCTGAAATGATACGTGGTAAGGCAGATGAGGTTTTAATTCGGTTGTATCCAACATGATTGTACCCAGATTACAAGTCTTGGTAGATCCTAAAGCAGCTAACAAATCTTTCCTCTGGGAAGGGTAGCTTTGGAGGACATCCAAAGAGGACATCGCATAAGGGGTTTGAGACAAATCCTCCACCACATAATAGTTCTGGGAGGCCCTTGCATTTGGGTTGTGAGAATCTTTTTTGAATGCGCCTTTTGGTATGCATGTCATTATTTCGCCAAAAGTATTCTCGATCTAGAGAGGAAGAGATGTGAGTTAGACTTATTTTCCCTTCTCAGAAGTGCTTGGTTTACTGTAGTCATGCACTCTAGTCGATATAAAAGCATCACCCTTCATCATATACACATTCGTGGATGCAGGATTGTTAGAAGATGGAGAGGGTCCTTGACTGCCCCCTTCTGCGCCTGTAGAGGCTTGGGTTAGGTTTTGCCCATGTTGAAATGGATTGGTTAACACAGCAGGCTATTGCTGTGTCACAAACTTTTGGGCCTCTACAAGCCGAGGACATTGGTGGGTCGACTAGTCTTCCGTGCACAGGTTGCACAGATTCCTTGCCTTTTGTTTGTCAGTGTTTCCCATGCCAACACTATTAGTGGGTTTCTTATCCCCCTACCCTTCTTTTATTGTTTTTTGTTTCCTTCAGGCTGCTGGGTGGCCTTTGGATTTGTCGATTCCACTATGTGTACATCCGACGTTTTAGTAGGGGGAGCATCCAAAACAGTAGCTTGGCTGGCCGTTGTGTGTTGTATAGACAATTGCTGCAATTGCTTCATTAGTTGCTCAACGGGCTTTGTTTGTGCTGAACCAAAAATACCATCATCATGTGGTCCAACTCTCTGTTTGGTTTTATCAAGTATTGAGTGTGGTGCATACGGCAAGATATTGTATAATAAACCGAAATGAGAATAGATTAGCTCAAGATGTTGAGCTCTCATGATGGGGTCTTCTTCGAAAAACACTCCCGACATCTTTGGCTAACTTTGGGACCAAAGAATTAAGGAACCAATTGATCATGAATGTTGGTGGGACTGGCACCTTAATTAAACTCTTCCGGTGTCTCCATTCTCGGATGTGATCAGATATATGGTCCACTTTTTCTATGCGAAATTGGCCAGCAATTATGTACCAATGTCATATCTCACAGGTAACTAGAAATGGTTTAGGAAATCCATTGCCAATTCGCCGAAGGAAGAGTATCTTGAGCAGTCGAGCTCAATGTACCATTTTGTGGCACTCCCTATGAGAGTATGCTGAAACAATCACAACTGTACGAAGTCATATTTCAATGAGTTAGATGAGCACCAAAGATGGAAGGTGGTCACATGATCTCCTGGATCTTCATTAGGCTTGGCCTTGAACTTTAGTATGTCCGAAGGAAAATTCGTCGGCGTAGGGGGCCAACATGGTTCGCAACAGATAGGGTCATTCAACAATCTCGTCAAGTTTGGAAAATGCAAGGTTGCCAGGAAAGGTAGTTTGGGTTGTTGGTGATAACCATGGAAAAAGGGACCTGGAGTTTGACTAGCACCAAGTTGCCAGGAAAAGTTCGGCTACTGGCTTGGGTTCTGGTAAAAACCATGGCCATGACCAGCATACATATTCTGCGTGTGAGGAGACATCATCGGTTGATTCCCAAAATAGGACGTAGACAGTTGGGCGTGCATTACATTCAAGGGAGTTTGGAAAGGGTTTCCCCATGCCGATCCCATGGGGATAGACATAGTACCTTGTTCGGGGTTCCATTGGTTGTGAAAATAATTGCCCCAGATTGACATTCCTGACGAGGGAACTGATCTCTACCAAGAATTCCAAGGCCCTGATGCGGAAGAAGTTCCTGGGTTTGACCCTGTGCAGGAATAGTACCCTGCATAGGAATAGGTTGTCCGTAACTGATATTGCCCCCAGTTGAGAAAGAAGTTGACGAGAAAGCGTTGTTACCAAATGCACCGAACAAATAAAATGGTTTCGAACCTACCGACATATTATGAGAAGGTGGTCCTTGATTCCTTGCTCCAAATAAACTATGGTATGTAGGTGGCCTGGTGGATTGTTGGTGGGTGCCACATGGTGAAGGGGACGAAGGAGGTATATGACCTCCCCCATAAGTGAAAGAGTTAAAAGGAGCTGAAGTGCCCACAATGTGGCCTTGTAGAGGAGCATTAGAGCTCCCTTCCCCCAAACCTAAAGTCTGTGAAGTGGAGTAGGAAAGTATAGGACTTGTACCTAAGCTAGGCATCCCATATGAGAATGGAGGGCCTATCGCACTCAGTGTTAAAGGGGTTGTGGCCTTTGCCATAGACGGGATTGGACCACTGTTTGAGGTAGAGGCAGTTGAGACCATGGTGGCTCGGACTGGTGACGGTGGGTTAGGAGGTGGAAACTCTCCTGTAATGACAATTGTAGTGGGAATTGAAGAATTCCCAGAAGAAGTGACAACATTTGTTTCCATTTGTGTGTGTGAAACTGTCTAGCACTCATAAGGGTGAATCAGTACGATGATGGGTGCCAAAATATCAGTGGTTGGAGTTTCAGATGGACCAAGAGATTTTTCTCCAAAGTATAAAACGGTCATTTCCTTTGGATGTTGGTCGGGTACAATTTCTTGTGACCCAGTCGCTTCAAAAGACCCTTGTTGGTCTAGCTTTCACCTTAGTGGTGGCGAAGGTGGCTCCAGTGTAACCGGTGATAGGCCCAAAAGCCTTTGTGACTGGAAAATCTCATGATCCTCCACTATGTGAGAATATCAAAGACACCCTAGGGATTTCTATTCGTTCAAAAAACAACACACACTAAAAAAAGTCTCTCCAAGATAAAACAAGCAAAAACTAAACTAGTTAGAAGAACAGTTACAACAACCAACACTAGAGAAACTTACCGGTGCAAGTGAAACTCGAACATGGAAGCACCCTTCAGGTATTCTCTACAAAGAGTGGCCCAATGTCTATCTTAGGTACCATGGTATACCCCCGCAGTGACCTGTGTATGTCTCTAAAAAGATAGGCAACTAGGTTGCCAGCACGCGAACAATCACTAGGCGGGTACAATCGAAAGTCAGATAGACCACAATGAGCAGAGTATCGAGCCTGAAACCTATCAAGGGTATCGAAGGAAAGTGGTTTGGAGGACAACTGAGGACCTCGAACGGATTCGAGACCCACAAAGCTCCATGGAAAATGCAATCGACGGAATCCCAAGACAAGCCCTCTATATGTGTTCTCCACTATGATTGGTTCAACTTTGGAGGGTTTATCTCTACTACCTTTCACGATACTGGACTTTGACACTCCCTAACTCAGACTCCAACCTTTGACACTTTGATTTAATGGCCTTGAAGAGTTTCCTCTCCAACCTAATTCAAGGCCCTAACCCTAAACTAGTTGGTTGACCCTACAAACATAAAAAGTCTAATGAATTTTAGATTTAATGTTAATTTTTATGGCTTGTCTTAAGTCAAAGGTTATGAAAGTGAAACTAGTGATGTTTGAAAGACGAAAGAAAAATAAACAGAAAGATGGAAACAAAATACCTTCACTTAACTCAAATCTTAAACAACTTTTCAAACTTAAAATTTTTCTAAGATCTTTGAACAACAAACTCAAAGAAGGATTTCACTTGACTACGAGCTACTTATGATCTAAGCAAATCATCAAGAACTTATGAAAGCAAAGACTTTTCCCTGGTTACTAATGAAAAACAACACTATTTAACCAAACAAATAAATAAAATATATTTTTTTTATTTGAATGCTCACAAAGAAAAAAGGAAAAATATCAACGAGTAAAAACCAAGAAAACTTATAGCCTAAAAACAGAGCGCAAAGAGTCACTTTAAAAATCACACACAAGCAATTTAAAATTGGACTCTCACACTTGTCTAAAAACCCTATAAAAGAAAATTTTGAGGAAAACTTCTTAATGAAAAATAAATCTATTGCTGTGATCAAACCTAAGTTACTGACCGCTATGACAGAGACCCAAAAACCTGAGAGGTATAACTCTTGTCAAAGGAAAGGATGATTGCCCACCTTCAACAAAAAATTTCTCCACAAGCACACTACTGACAATTCAACAACAAGCGTGTGCACGTGAGCTGTGTAAAGTCAGGGCGCATGTACACGCGTGTTGTCCTTATACAGGTCACGTGTATCTCTGAAACTCTGAGACAAATGAAAGGCCAAGCAATCCAACCTAGGTAGAGACTACTGGTACTGAGAACCAGGATCTCTTGAAGACTCAGACACTTACTTTAACAGAAAAAAGAAAACAATTCAAGGAAAAATTCATAGAACAAACCAATCTAAGGTGAAACCTAAGCTATAGACTGCAAACAACAAAGACTAGAAAGAGTTCCAGAAAACCCCTAAGAAGGACTATTTTTGACAGGGGAGAGGATGAGTGCCTCTGTAGTATACCCTTTCACTACCCAGGTTTCCAAACCTCTCATTTACCATTCTGTACATGGAATTTACATAATTCATACTGAAATTATAACCACATGCATTTAACACAATTAAACATACTTAAAACTCAGAGTAAAATATATGGGTACTGCTATAATTAAATAAGCCATAACATTCAACATTAATTCATTTACACAGTGGAAAACATGATACATAAACAACACAGTCATGCCAAAACATGATCAAATCATAATTCAGAATACTTATCTTTTAGCAGTTGTAGAAATCACCAACCAAGTGTAGGCCTTCCATGAACCTCCTAGCCTTAGACCACATTGTTCATCAGCTCAATAGTAGGTCACCCCCGAGCTGGGACCGAGCTCCACCCCAAGGCAAGGAATCCTAGGCTAGGCTGAGGTTATAGGGAAGATAGCACATGCACAACCACCAGGAAGAAAGCTCTCCCAGGAATCTCCCACGCTCACTGCCCATAGACCCTCATTCCCCACACGCCTGTTCCACCCCATGAGAGTGCACCTTCTCTGTCACCTAGACAGTCCTTCGATTGCCAGTCTCCCTTTCCTTGGGTTACAGGAATAGATTGGATCGGAAGTCTCCGGGCTCTATGGCAGCTACAGGGTTCCTTCTAGGAGTTCTCTTCTCCCTCTGCGCACTCTCTCACCTGGAGGAGTCGCTCACAGGCCAACAAGCCTCACGTAGTCTAGTAGTGCGTGGTCACAACAAACCATGGGAAATACAGAAAATGCTTTCCAACATGGTTCAACAGTCACAGGATGATCTCACGGCATGATTTCGGAATAGGGCTCCACGCACAGGCTAGCTCAGCTTTTCCCCCAACAACCAAGGATTCTTCCACTCGAGTTCAACACAGGGTTCCAGTTCAGGAAATGCACTCCCAGGTTTTCCTAGAACAGACATAGACTCACATCTCTGGACAGGGTGTACACAGTTTCTTCCGGACAAACACAGGCTTTACGTCTTTCAGAGATGAACCAACGTATCTGGCAGAGGTCGTACCAGTTCTACGCTCAGAGGTTCGGGTTCGAATGGAGGAAGCTCCCTTCCACGGTTCAACTCGATGCTTATATTTGCATTCACCAGGGTTGACACTTGTCACCCTGGGAACTGCATGCGTACCACAGCGTACATCCCCTTTGCACATTCCCTCCCTTGCCAGGAACTTAGGATAAACAAAAATGCACATGTCTCTTTTTTTTTTTTTGTAAGTAAGAGAGGTAATTATATTAAGATCCTGCAAAATCTGAAATAGAGTGGAAAAATACATAGCTGACCAGGCTGCAATTATTGGACTGCCCCAGCCATGGGGAAACCAGTCCAGCCAGCCTATCAAAACCACTAATTAAAGAAGTCATAGTTTAAAGAGTTTTACTACTGTTTGTCACCCAAGACCTGGAAACTCTATAGACTAAAACATACTAAAAAACTAGACACCTGGCTGGTAGCCGGACCACGTGGCGCAAAGTTCTCCTGGCCAGGGTTCTTCCTCGATGTAAGTTGGCCCATCATCCCACTTCTTGCCACCTTCCTCATGGTTCTCAGGTTCCGTGGTGCCTTCCTCGTGCGCATCCATCTTCCATTCTTCTCCTGCTAGACACAGCGTTTCATTCTGATCTGCATCCTTAGCCACTTGGGAGTCCTTCATTGAACCTGTCTCGTCAGACTCAGAGAGAAAATCCTCGTGCAGGGACGAGATGATTCTGAGAAAGCTCACCACCTTGGCGTTCGTGTCTTGAAGTCGATAGTTTAGGTCTGTTACCTCTTTCCTTAGCTCGAAAACTAGGTCATGTAGTGCATACAAGCTTTCCTTGATGCGCTCGCGATCAAAAGAAGCAGAGAAACTTGGAGCTTCCCTTTTGGACTCACCACGAAGAGGGGGGTTGTTGCCTCTTTCACTCAAAGGGTCTTGGAAGGGCAAGGGGTTGGAGGAAAATTCTAGGGGGTCCAGGGAGAGCCGCAGAGTTGAAATTGGCGTGCTCGGAATGACAGCCATGGAATTGTATTGCATAAATCGCAAGGAGAAAGGAGGATATTTGGTTTTCCTGCGTGGGGAGGACTCATAGGAGGTCGAGTTGGGGGGCATAGCCGAGGGCATTCGAGGCTTCCAAGGAGTGCCTCTCTTTGGTCGGCCTCTGGGGCAAGTCATTGAGAGCACAATGCAGCTGGCTGGGGGAATTAAGAGCAGGCGATAGAGGAGAAATGCAGGAGCCACTTCGTGCCAAGGGAGGATAACATAGAGGAGCCCACGCTGCACAGGGAAGAGCCTTGCAATCACCATAATGTAATGCACTCGTGGCATAGTTAACCAGTTTAATTGAATAAGCCGCAGTGGGAGGAGGACCGACGCATAAATGCGCCCTCGCTTCAGCTGTAAAAACATTTAAGCGATGGGAAGGGTGGTGGGTTGTAGCACGCGCCCATCACGTGGAAGTGTGCCATGATGCCTTGTGCCTTCTCCCATAGCCTGCCGCATGGACCGCAATGCCACCCCATCCGGGGCACATGTCTCTTTTTAAAATAATATTAAAATATTATTTCCCAGGATTAAGCCTCTAGGCTTAGCCCCTAGGCTCATCACTCAGCCCCTTTCCCACCTTCCAGCCCGTAGTTCCTTGCCCACTCAGTGGACACTCAATCCCCCATCACTCATTCATTGTGGTCGATCTGCACTGGCAGTGTTTATATTTTATTAATTGATCTGCATACATACAAGTACATCAATAGGCTCTTGGCCTTCAACACTTAGGCTTCCTGGCCTAACAAAACAAATAATCCTACAACTTATACAAAACTTGGCTCACCAGCCTATAGAACACATTTACAATTCTTTGCATATAACATGATCTGTACTGGGCTTGGACTTGGGGACACTACAATCCCCCTCCCCTTATTTTTTCACTATCCTCAGTACAACTTATACTACCTCTGTGTGTCCTTCAAAATTTTCAAAAAGATGCAAGTACTCTGCCCGCATAACTTCTTCATGCTCCCATGTCGCGTCCTCGGGACCATACCAGGTCCACTGGACCTTTACAAGCCCTATAGCTCGATTCCGGAGCTGCTTGTTTTTCTTGTCCAATATGTGCATAGGATGCACTTGCAGGACACCTTCTGGTTCCACCTGAATCACAGTCCAATCGATAACATGATTAGCATCAGGTACATATTTCTTAAGCAGTGAAACATGAAACACATTATGTACAGTCATAGATGCAGGTAAGGCAAGCATGTATGCAACTGGCCCAATCCTTTCTAGGATCTCAAATGGCCCACAAAATCTTGCTGCCAACTTGGCACAGCTTCCCAATTTCAGGGAACTCTTGTTAGTTTTCACTTTCAGAAAAACATGGTCACCCACTTTGAATTCTTTATGGATTCTGTTACTATCAGCGTAACTTTTATGCCTATCGTGGGCAACTTTCAGATTCTGTTTGATTTTTATCATTTGATCCTCCATCTCTTTGAGTAGTTCAGGTCCAACTACTGTTCTGTCGGCTAGATTATCCTAGCTCACTGGAGTGTTTCACTTTCTTCCATAAAGTGCTTCGAATGGGCTCATCTTCAGAGATGCATGGTACCCATTATTGTAAGCGAATTCTACCAAATGCAGGTAGTCTTCCCA
>JZKD02S2325602.1:240868-258624 GCA_000966675.3 Picea glauca
ATTTCTTCAGCTGCATGGCTGAGATTTCTCTAACAGCCACGGCTCTGGGAATTCCTTGAACTGTTACCTGATTTCCCTCTTCGTCCAAACATGTGAATCTCTTGTTACGACAATCCAGAAGGGCATGGTGCTGGTCCAACCAGTCCATCCCAATTAAGCAATCATATGAGCCTAAAGGCAGAATGTTCAATTCAGCCTTAGTTCTCATTCCTTTCATGTCCACTAAACAGAATTTAACCAATTTAGTGACCTTCCTCTTGGTCCCTATGGCTAACTGCACTAACCAAGACTTCTCATGTTTTCTCTTCATTAGATGCAAACTTTCCACCACCCTAGGATCTACATAACTATGGCTAGCCCCTGAATCAATCAAAATAACAAGTGGCCAGTTGTTGATCATACCTTCCACTTCAATCATGTGTGATTGAAATTCCGCTTGCTTATTGTCCAGGGCTGCATAGATCCTCGACATTTTTCTGCCCATATCCTCCACTGTTTCAGCTTGCTGAACAGTATGGATAGTTCTTTGTTTGTCTTTTCTATGGGGGCAGTCTCTGTACCTATGATTCCCTTTATAGCCCCAACACTCCATGGGTGGAGGCCTTGGCATATGTTCACTCCCTTCAACTTTCTCGGGATATTTAAAAGATGACTGTCCCCAAGGACTGTTTCTGAAAAAGGAAGGCTTGCTTCCCTTCTGCCTTTGTTCTTTCTTAAACCTCTTCTAGTCATCCCAAGCCTTCCGAAAGGTAGGATTTTCTCTTTGTTGTTCGTATAGGCATTTCTCCCTTCTTATGGTTTCTTCCATGGTCTTAGGATCATCATATTGAATTTTGTCACCAATAGAAGGTGGCAGTCCACTTAGATACCTTTGAATTTTAACAGCCTCGTCTTTCATGAATGGAACATACTTCAGCAGTTCCAGAAAACTTCGTTCATACTCATCAATGGTCATACTACCCAACTTGAGTTCAAAGAACTCCTTCATCTTTCTGTCATAATATCTTTTAGTCAGGTATTTCTTCTCAAAATACCTCTTGAATTCCTTCCAAGTGACCTCTTTCTCTTGAATGTGCTGCACCTGCACAAACTGATCCCACCACATGGACGCTTTTCCTTTCAGCTGGTACATTGCAATTCTTCCCTCTGCATGGGTAGAATAATTCTGCAGTTGGAAGTATTTCTTCATGCCAAGAAACCAGGTCTCGACATCTTCCTTCTTCTTATGTTCTCCATTGAATGTTGGAGGCTTAATTTTATTCATCTCTCCTTTCAATTCCTCCCTTCCAGATTTCTGATGTTTTCTAGTAGGAAACGGGATTGAACTACTGTGTGTCTCCCTGTCTGAATGTTTTTGGGAGAGACTGTGATTTTGGCTACCACTCCTCGATCTGCTTCTTCTTCCATGGGTTCTGTGACTCTCTGTTTTACTTGAGTCTCTTCCCTTCTCAAGTTTCTTCTCTATTCTTTCCAGACTCTGCAAGAATTTTAAGTTTAATTTCCCTTGCCGATCCTTGACTTTCATGAGCTTCCGGCTATCCGCTCGACGCTCCTTGGCCTCTCTTTGTAGCCCTTCAATGATTTTCATCATATGTCCTTCCTTAGCCATCTCTTTTCCATGCCCATTAGAGTTTGATCCTTCGACTCCTAGGTTAACATTCTTTCCTTTCTGTTCATCTTCTATTTCAGGGGTAATTTGTACTCTTCCCCACTCCATACTTAGTGTTGATTAATCTGGAGTTTTGGCCTCTGTTGTATTCTGAACACGCACTTTGCAATCCAATTCAAAATTGTCAGGCCATTAAACTTCATGAATAATCCACAACATTTATAACTAATACGAACAAGAACGAAAGACATTTCAACTTCACAAGGTTTTCGAAGCTCTGTCTGGCTCTGCAATTTCTGGGGTTTCTTGAAATTCTCCTATTTCCCTCTCGGGAATTTTTCCTCCCACTGGAAACTCTTCGAGGTCTCCCTTCCTTCTATAGGGGTTATCTCTATCGGGATTTTGAAACTGGCAGTGTTCTAGTGGGTTGAATCTCCGATTTTCAATTTCCCGATGCGCTACCTTTACGCATTAGCCCCTGCTATGGCTCTACACCATGTGACCACTGACTCGTGACCCCGGCCTTTTCCCTTATCGGGGTTCGGGGTTTTGCGAATTGAAATGAGCCAAAACTTTGGATAGCGAAATCCCCAATTTCCTGATTTTCGATGGACTCTGTCCGTGCTAGCCCTCCGGGCTGTAGCCTCACCATACGACCACTGCCCATGACCGTGATCAATCCTCCTATCGGGGTTTCGGAATTTGTGATGTCGCGATGCACATGAATTCACAACCCCCAATCCTTTGATTCCTGATGTTCTTTTACACTGGCTAGCCCTCCTGGCTCAGCCTCTGGTCCACATGACCATACTATATGACCTCTACCTTACCCCGTCGGGGTTTCAGCAGTTTCAATGTCAAAGCGCATATGCTCATGGGATCCACGATATCCCGATTCCCGATATGTTGACGCGCATTTTTGTTTTAACCCTTCGAGGTTAAGCCCAGGTCCATGTGACCTCTACCTTGTGACCGTACTCAAATCTCTTTTCGGGGTTTCGAGGTTCGTAGTTCCAAAGTGTATGAATCACTTGTCACCGGGGTTCCCGATTTCCTTATGAACTTCAAACACCGATGGACTTACTCCTGGTCGAGACTTTCCCTGATGGAATATCTCTGCCACGTGTCCCCTAATATGAATGGTCCAGATATTGTCACAAAATCGCGGATCACGATTTCGTGTGACAAGGTTTCTATGTTCTCGAGAACTTCGATTCTTTGATTTCCAACTCTCTCCAGGATTCTAACACGTGTCCTCCTTGGCATTCTACGGCTATGATCCCTCCTCGGGATTTCGAGAATCACAAGGTATCGATTCTCTGCCTTAGTAAAACACCGATGACTCTAACATCCCAACACCTCTATGGGACTTCTCCTCTACCCATGAGGACTTAAAACCCATGCAACTTCTGTCAACTCGGAAGGTTGATGGGTAATCCCACAATGATCTTACGACTCACGATCCTCCCGAGTTTTAAACTCCTGTGCAGTATCCAAAGGCATTAACCCTTGTGCACATTCTCTAGATCTGACGGTTACAACGGTTCGCCTTCCCTCCCAAGCATATCCTACAGTTCTAACACCATTGGTGTAGAGACCTGTCTTCCTGTGGCCATAGACCACACCAGTTGTGGTTTCATAACACCATTGTACCTCCTGAGCTTATAGGCATGGTTAGGTAACTCCTATACCCTCTAGGCCATACCAGGGTCTAAAATTGGTCCTCCAAACACAATTTCTCCTCTCACCCTTGGTCCAAAGACCATTCAACTGGCCCATCTAGGCTCAGTGTCAAAAACTTCGCTCTGATACCAATTTGTAGTGTACCCTTTCACTACCCAGGTTTCCAAACCTCTCAGTTACCAGTCTGTACATGGAATTTACATAATTCATACTGAAATTATAACCACATGCATTTAACACAATTAAACATACTTAAAACTCAGAGTAAAATATATGGGTACTGCTATAATTAAATAATCCATATCATTCAACATTAATTCATTTACACAATGGAAAACATGATACATAAACAACACAGTCATGCCAAAACATGATCAAAGCATAGTTCAGAATACTTATCTTTTAGCAGTTGTAGATATCACCAACCAAGTGCAGGCCTTCCATGAACCTCCCAGCCTTAGACCACATTGTTCATCAGCTCAACAATAGGTCACCCTCGAGCTGGGACCGAGCTCTAGCCCAAGGCAAGGAATCCTAGGCTAGGCTGAGGTTACAGGGAAGATAACACATGCACAACCACCAGGAAGAAAGCTCTCCTAGGAATCTCCCATGCTCACTTCCCACAGACCCTCATTCCCTACATGCCTGTTCCACCCCAGGAGAGTGCACCTTCTCTGTCAGCTAGACAGTCCTTCGACTTCCAGTCTCCCTTTCCTTGGGTTATAGGAACAGATCAAACCGGAATTCTCCGGGCTCTATGGCAGCTACAGGGTTCCTTCCAGGAGTTATCTTCTCCCTCTGTGCACTCTCTCACCTGGAGGAGTCGCTCACAGGCCAACAAGCCTCACACAGTCCAGTACTACGTGGTCACAATAACCCATGGGAAACACAGACAATGCTTCCCAACATGGTTCAGCAGTCACAGGATGATCTCACGACATGATTTCGGAACAGGGCTCCACGCACAGGCTAGCTCAGCTTTTCCCCCAACAACCAAGGATTCTTCCACTCGATTTCAACATAGGGTTCCGGTTCAAGAAATGCACTGCTAGGTTTTCCTAGAACAGACACAGACGCACAGCTGTGGACAGGGTGTACACGGTTTCTTCCGAACAAACACAGGCTTTACGACTTTCAGAGATGAACCAACGTATCTGGCAGAGGTTGTACCGACTCTATGCTCAGAGGTTTGGGTTCGAATGGAGGAAGCTCCCTTCCACGGTTCATATTGGCACTTATATTTGCATGCAATAGGGTTGACACTTGTCACCCTGGGAACTGCATGCGTACCACAGCGTACATCTCCTTTGTACGTTCCCTCCCTTGCTAGGAACTTAGGATAAACAGAAATGCACATGTCTCTTTTTTAAATAATATTAAAATATTATTTCTCAGGCTTAAGCCCCTAGGCTTAGCCCCTAGGCTCATCACTTAGCCCCTTTCCCACCTTTCATCCCCTAGTTCCTTGCCCACTCTATGGATGCTCAGTCCCCCATCACTCATTCATCGTGGTCAGTCTGCACTGGGGGTGTCTATATTTTATTAATTGATCAACATACATACAAGTACATCAACAGGCTCTTGGCCTTCAACACTTAGGCTCCCTGGCCTAACAAAACACATAAGCCTACAACTTATACAAAACTTGGCTCACCAGCCTATAGAACACATTTACAATTCTTTTCATATAACATGATCTGTACTGGGCTCGGCCTTGGGGACACTACAACCTCTCTAAAAGAAATTTTCTAGAATCATACATGCGACTGACACTTCCTCAGCTAGCATGTACATGCGAGATGTGAGAAGGTAGGGTGTGAGTACACACGTGCAGACCTTATACAGGCCGCGTGTACCTCTGTGGGTCTCAGAAAAGAAAAAAAAAATGCAGTCAAGCAAAGAAACAAAGATAACTGGTATGGAAGACTAGAATCTCTATTATCTCAGACTTTTGCAGAAACTTTAAAAACAAGGAATGAAACCAGTTTTTAAAAATAATCAAAAACTATTCCCAGATACCCTAGAGATCCCCAATATGGTCGCCAATTCTGTTGTGAGTGGGAAATCCCTCTACGGACTAACACTTAGGGTTTTATCATGCATGCAGAAAATACCTAAAGATTCCTACTTTCTACCGTCATCCCAGACCTAATCCCCATTATTCTTAAACAAATACGTAGTTAAGAAGATCAAGTGAACATACCTTATTTCGGGCGTTTGATATCGATCCTGCTTGGTCGCTCTTTGACTGCAACTCTCCTCCCAAGGATGACCTGCATTCATAAAAGACAAACAAAGAAATCCACATGCATTTGATCTACAAATTAATGGGTTAGAGATTTAATTGACATGTATGCAATAAACAATGAAAACTTCATATGGTGGGACGGGAAAAGTACTTCTTTATTATTAAATTCACTAAAGCAACTTACAATGATGAAGTTGGTCACTTCTCCACAAACCTGGTCCTGGGCTCCTCTTGAACTGTCCTCCAACTGCTTTTCTCTATACTTCTCTTTGCATAAGGACGGATAAAGGTTGGGACAAGGGGAATGCTCAATTGGGTATAGTCTCTTTACTATAATTTTTTTCTCCTCCAAATGGGACCCCTAACCCTTATTTTATAGGCTAGAAGAAGCTAGGTATTTGGTTTAATGTCTGGCGATGCATGGCCGAAAGGTTTAGTTAAGTTACCCAAAGATGTGTGTTCTGTCAACAACTTTCCTTTTTTCATGCTTTTGTAGGTACATGCGGGTTGTCTTGGGTCAACTAGAGTGTACACGCATGCAATAATGTAGCAAAGCGCATGGGCCTTTATAAAAGGGGTTTTTAAGAAGAGTTGTTCAATAGTGTTTTGGCAAAGAAGGAATCTGAGATGGCCCGATGCCAGATAAGTATGTCTGGTGCAAATTATGGTTATAACACTAGCCATAGGCAGCCACCATGGTAACATGAGAGCAAGAGCTTAAGAGACATGTTAACCTCCTGGGGCCTTCCAAAGTGTGGAATCTTCATTACATTCAAGAGGGTGGACTATGCAAGGTTCATAGTCCATGACTGGGGGATTATTTTTGAGTCCTTCCCCTTCATCCTGGTCAAGTATTTGTAAGGAGCGAGCATACTATCGTTCTTGCGGTATCCTAGGTTGAATTCGTTGAACTTCAATATCGCGATCTTATCTTGCTACATTCTAACTGCACATATCTCATTCGGGAGGTATGTAGTAACCATGGTGTAATCAAAGTCCCTTGGGACACTATCATGGCTTATCGTGCCGACAAAAGGCGGGATGTAGTCAGGTAAGATGGTCGGGATTAGCTTCACGTTTTCCAAGTCATCTCGGTGCTTGGTTATTTTCTTTGTTGTCGGTCGGGATGTTCCAGATCCATGAGAAGTCGACGGAGAGGCTTACATTCCTCTCATCGAGGAAGCTTGAATACTTGCGGAAATCACTTTCTCAGCCATGAGGTCAATCATAAATTCTTTAATAATTGTCTCTGTGGCGCTGAGCCCATATGACATGCATGCTTAGATTGGATAATTCAAATGGATGAATGAGTTCTCAAAGAAATAGAACCGATGAAAGCAATAGAATTGGTGTCGATCTTACTAAACACAGCGTGGTAGAAATGAGTTGGCTAGGATACAATTCACAAAAGTGTTTTCGGTGCAACAGTTAGTGCAATAAGTATACAATGGTGTAACGGGTCTCTCCAATGGATGAGATGCCTTCATCAATGTGGTTCTGTCCATTGTGGTGTGGTCCCAAGGGTCTGGTGGTGAGATTTCTAGCCATAAACGTTGTTCTAACCATTCGGGGAGTCAGGCTAACGGTTATAATGATTTCAACGAGTATATTTCTTTGCCATGTTGCATAGTTCTGATATCTCGACAAAGTTCCAGTTGTGTAAACCTTCCTTCTACGAAGTCCCCTCTGGAACCTTTTGTAACCTTTCTATATTTTCTCTCTTCTTATTGAGCTTCTTATCCTTCTTCCCTGTAGTCTTCATCTCGGTTATCCTCTTTCCATTCTGATTCTTATCTCCTTTTGGCATAGTAACTTCACGCTATTGGGATTCTTTCATAGGGTCAGAGAGTAATACATCTTCTCTTTTTGGAGTAGGTTTTCTACTCGTCTATGAGTCCGCTTGTGTTCTTTCAACTTTGACATCCAAGTTTCTGGTTCTAATTATCTTTGATCTATTCTCCTATTCTTGAATCAAGTGTACTATCCTCCTAGTCATGAAGTCTTTTAATTCTTTCTTCTTCTTCTCTAATAATTCCTCTTCTTTCCTTCTATCCTAATCCATCTCAATCCAAGGTTTTAGTAGTAATATAGCAAATGGGGTGTTGTTATCAATAAATTTAACAATCTCAAAATCTTCCTTTGTTGAAGTTCCATGAGCACTCATAGATATCTGGGTGAGTCTTCCACATAGGGTTATCATCTTTCCTCTAAATAATCCTAGTCCTCCCAATGAAGGAATCATAGTAGGATTTCCTAAAGTTTCCCAATTTCTTTCTATCATGATATTTACCTGTGTTTCTTCATCCAGAACACAGTTAATGTCAAAGACTCCTATTATTGCTTCTATGCATTCTTTTTCTGTGAAGATCTCTGATAAGTTGATATTTCTGTGATCATTTAGGGTTTCTTTCATTTGTAGCAATACATTCTCTGATTCTTTCCTGGGTTCTGCCATGGTCTCAGTTTCTTGACCTTCCTCAGGGTTTTCTTGTCTCATATTCATTATATCAATCTTAGCAATCATTTTAGGGAAATCTAAAACTTCATGATCCATAGCTTTACAATAAATACAACTAGGTCTTCTACCAGGGAATTCCTTAGCAAGATGTCTCGTTCTTCTTCAACTGTAACAAAGAGTTAATCCTCTCTTTATTTGAAATGATCCCCAACCTTTCCTGTACTATGCACTAGGATCATTGTAGCTAGCTTGCAAAAATTTCTTTCTAGGATCCTGCATCCATTTGTTAGTCCAAACATTCTTTCTATGAATAGGAATAACATATATTTCACTATTTTTGCTATATCTACTCATATAAAACCTTCTTTCATCTATTTGTGCCCTACTTTTCAATCTAGGACAAAATTTATCAAACATACCTAGATCCATACTTTTGAAACAAAAATTTCCACTTATATTACCTTTTCAATAAAAAAATTTCACTGTTCTTACCTTTATCAGAGCACAAAGCTTTAAGATCTTATCTCTTTAACCAAAACTTCTTACTTTACTTTTATCAGAGAACAAATATTTCAAGTTTTACCTCTTTTCTTTAGATCTGACTTTTCTTCTTGGAACAAAGCTTCACAAGTCAAGTAGAATACTACGCACTAGGGAAACAGATCTATGCACAGAGCTTTCTCTTTTCTGTAGTTCCCAACAATCACAGTTTCAGGTCCTGGAAACATAACCATTTGTTGGCACAGGGGAATACACAGGGTTCAATGCTTACAACAACGTAGAAACAAAAGAAGTGGTAGGTACGGAAGTTGAAGCTTCTTTGGCTAAAGTATCTGCCTGTTGATTTTCTTCTCTCGGGACAAAGTGAATATTAACAGAGGAGAATTTTTTTTGATTAGGTCCCAAACACAATTTCGATATGACCTTAACCTAGGATGTTTGGCCTGGTACTGGAGATTAACTTGTTTCACGATCAAATCCACATCACCAAAAACTTCCAGGTTTTTAATTTTCATTTTCCTAGCGGCCTCTAACCCTAACACTAGAGCTTCGTACTCACATACGTTGTTGGTGTGGTATATGTTCCATTGAAGCCTATAAGATAAAGGAATAACGAATTGGTCATCATGTGCCACAAAAATTACTCCATCCCTAACTCGAAGATAAGATGAGGCACCTTCAAAAAACATTTTCCAAACACCAGTGTTACACACCTACTATTCTATTTGTTCTTTTTATTTTTTATTTCATGTAAAAATTTCTTCTATACACACATCTACATCATCATCTAAATATAATATACAATTACCTAAATCCTGATCAACAATATATATATATATAGGATAATTATTTGGGCTGAGAGGATCACTAACTGTAAATGCTAACCTGGTTTCCCTGTACAACCGTGTGAACTGCCTCCGGAAAACTGGAATTTTTGTGTATGTCACATCAAGTTGAAGGGAACCTCCAAGTTTGGCACCCCAAGATCGAGACAAGAGCATGCCATATTTTGGGGGTATATCTGCAACAACTACATCCATTAAAACAATTTTCGAAGGTACCTATGCAAGGTTTACTACTAAGTCCTTTATCATACCTATACATTTGACTTTCCTTGAATCGAAAGAATATAAATCTCCATAAGGCCTGTTGATTTCAAGGTCGAGTCTGTCCATGATTTGTTTAGGCATCACATTGTGAGAGGCCCTAGAATCTAACATGCATTTATGGAGCAGACAATCGAAAACGATCAAAGTGATGTAGAAAGGAGCTACGATGTCTCTAGCACCTTCGAAGTGTGGGCCAAAAATTATGTTTTTCTTTTCTTCCTCTAAGTTTATAACATCATCCTAACTTTCATTTTCTAAAAATCTAATCATTTTAGTAATTTGTTTTCGGTATATCGGGTTTTTGGCCAATTTGACAAGGGGAATAGGAATTTTGATCTTATTGATTTCATTTTCTAGGTTAAAACTTCCAATAGTTTTGTTGATTTCCATGTTTTGAACCTCCGACCCTTTCTTTTCAACTTTCTTTGGCTGAGGGGCCTTTGTTTTGGTAACAGGGGTGTCTATTTTCTGCATGCTTAAGGGTGGCGTTTCTACTGTCTTTGTTTTAGTAGACTATATGTTAGCGGTCTTAGTCCCTTCAATATTTTCTTCAGTGTTTTTCGAAATTGGTACATCATTTTCAACCCTCGGCAATATATTTTTAACTGGAGCGATTGAGGAAACCCTACTTCTAGGTCTTATGTTATACTTCTGGTGGAGCTCGACCATTATTCCATCTGTTATTCCCTGATAGGTCGAATCTTCCGAGACACTGCTGTTCTCGTTACTCTCAGTCCTATAATTTGAAGTCAAAGACTTTTCGTAATCACGTCTTGTTATATAAGGTTGTGAGAAGTCTTCACCAATATTGTTTATATCCTCTTCTAACTCCTTGAAATCCTCAAATCTTTCCCTCCTATAAATTTTTCACTTTTAAAAGGAGTTTGGATTTTTTGATCTTTGTTCTTAATTTGTTTTTGGTGGTTTTGAGGATTAGGGTTCTTCCTGAATTCCTTTCTAGGGTGATGTTCATTTTTAGCTTTATCAAGTTCCATTATCGATATTTTGTTTGACATTTCTTTGATGATTCTAGCCATATCATCCATCTTATCTTCTGAGGACCTTCCTGATCCAGAGGGTCCTCCTTGCTCCATGTATCTCCTTATTTCTTTATTTCCACTCTCAAATTTCGCTTTCAGTTTTCCTGATGCCATCATGTTAGAATCAATTTCCAAGGCATCATCTTGCATCTTGGTGAGATCTACTGATCTTCACTCCCTTAATAATAGGGAAAAATCAGGGTCGAAAGCTCCAGTGAAAGTCACTTTCGCCGCAGGCTGTGAGGGTTTGACCTCGGCTGGGATCTTGTTGTACAATTTCTTAAATCGTTGGGTGAACTCAAGGACTGATTCAAAGTTTTTCTTTCGAAGAGATCCAAATTTGGTTAGATAATAAAGATGGTCTTTCCACTCACCCCACTGTCTAATAAAAGCGTTTTCAAGTTCATCATATGATGATATAGATCCAGTCGCTAATCCTCGAAACTAGGTTCTTACTTTCCCTTCAAAGGTTTGAACCAAGAGTCTGTAGTAAACATCTTCATGTTCCAATCCAAGAATGTCAACGAATTGATAAAAAACAATTATGTGTTCAACTGCCGTTAAATCACCCTCTCCTATGAACTTGGGGAGGTTTTTCATGTAATTTTTCGGTAAATCATGGAGAGGGACCAATAGAACCAGAGGAGCATATCTTGCAGCAACCTCTGCGAATATCCAAAGAGGCAGTGCTTGGCCACCTACTCTTGCTCCCAGACCACCCGTGATGGCCCCTCCCACCCCACCTAATCCATCCGTGGCCAATGTGGATTTAGCGGTAAAAGTTTCGGGGTTATAAGGAAGGGTTTCAAGAAGTTGGTTATCGATGGGGATGAAACTTGAGAGAAAGGAGCTTGGGGATTGTGGACTAGTTCCTCCAGATTTACATGGTGAAAATATAGGAGAATCAACAAAAGTTGAATCAAGATATATGGGATAATTGTTTGAGTTTTGAGAGGTGGGAAAATGGACTTCGAGAAGTGAGGGAGAATCTATCGCAACAGGAAGCGAGACAAATCTTCTCTTTTTATTGGTGTGGGAAATGACTAAGAAATATTTTGTCTCAAAAATGGGCAGAACCAAATCTTATTTGGGGGTGTAACTTTATCAACAAAGTACTCCCCATAAAGGGGTGGAATACTTAATTCACCATGTTGATATTCAGAGTTAGTCTGTGTGTATTTAGGTTGATAATTTTTATTTGTTGATGAGACAGTCTGTCGGAAGTGTCTTCTTGATTTTAGAATTTTTTATGGATCGGAAAAAGGCGAAATCTGCTCGTTGTCTGGATTATTCTTAGTGTTCTTCTAGTTGAGAGCCAGTTTAAACAAAATGGAGTCGCCAAGTGAAAGATAAAGGTAGCCTTAGAAGGCTTCCAAACTTTTTTCACTACCAAATAAGGAAAGTGTCAATGTCATTCTTCCCAAGGAAAAAGCTTCGTTACTCCGTTCCTCGGCAACGACACCAAAAAGATGTTGTTCCTGAGTTTATACTTTAAGGATATAAAGTATACTATCAAGGCATATGAAAAGACAGAGGGAGCTGATGATAAGAAAATATATGATAAAAATATGAGGGCTATAGTTGGTTCCTCAACTATCTTTGTCAAAATTCCAAGTTTTCCTGGATACTGATATCTCTCTCAATTGTCGTTCATGAATGTTCTAACTCAATCCGGTTATTTGTTGTTTGTAAGATAGTGTTAAATAAATTTAGGGTGATGCTAGTTTGATCCGAAAGGATGGGTTTAATGTTAGGATGCCTTGCAACTGGTACTGTCATGAAGGGTAAAGTAAAGAAGAAAAAGTTCTCGTGTTTTCTTTTTAGTCTTGTTATCTCTATTCCACAATACAACGAGAATGATGTCAACACCCAAATAAATAGGATCACTAAATTGTAGGCCTTTTCTTGTATCCGAGTCAAATTTTAAAGAAAATAAACATGTATGATATGAATAAAAACATAAAACTATTAGCAAAGTGAGGCATCAATTTCAGAGGAATCTCACATAGTAACAGAAAACTACGAAATGAGAAAAGTATTAATGAAGCATATGATGTTGAAATCTAAATATCTACAGGTCTTGTATCTATTGATAATAGATACATAGGAAAAATTGTAAATGATTTAAATAACAAGAATAATAATTTCCACAGTAGAGGTTTTACTAAATTGTAGCCAAACATTCATCATTTAAACATATGAAAGAAAGATGAGATGAGAGGGAAACACATAACTCAGAGGTGACAAGATTTGGAATCTTCAATCTACATTTCTATTAATTTAGAGTCTCTTCAAAATTAATTCTTCAAAAAATCCCTTTTTAGAGAGATCAAAAAGCCCATTGTCAGTCTTCTCTCCTTTTATTTGTACAAAATCATAACTACTTGATCGTTGGTGATCTCTTGTTTTTTAGGGAAAAAGAAGGAAAAATAGTTACAAAACTGCAACCTTAACCATTGCATGATTAACATTTCGTTGGTGTATCATTTTAAAAGTATAAGACTTCGAACGACACTTCACTGCTTAGTTGAAGTCTCTCCCTCTTTTGAAGCTATATATTCAACACACTTCTCTAAAAAATAAACAAAAATTCTAGGTGGTGTTGGGAGATCTTTAGTTTCAAATAGATACAAATTTCTTTGTATTTTTGGAAACTGGTCTTCGAAACCTTTATCGACAGATCTAATCACTTGTAGATTTAAATTAGGCTGTATCAGCCATCTGTCTATCTGATTGGTACTGATCTCGCTCAATTGTGAAATTTCTGCTTGAACCTCCTGTGAACTCTCTTTGTAGTACAACTATTGTTTCACAATGTTTATCTGCCCTAGTAGTCCAGAGAAATCATTTCTTTCCAATTCTAATTCTTGGTTATCCAAAGAATCAAAGATTCCCTCACAATCATCTTTGATTTCTTTGACTATCTTCTTGTTTTCAACTATGTTTGTTTCCCATGCTTTGAGCATAATGTCTCCTCTTATTTGTTCTATGACATAAAGTTTTAAATCTTTCAGCATCTCCCTGTTCCCTGAACATGCGACTGACTTCTGAAAAGTATTCCTTGCTGCTTTATCCTCTTTTTCTAGTAAAATAATGTTATCAAGAGATTTTCTTGCCTCTTGAAAATAACGCTGGATGATCTCTATTTTGGAGATCAATTGTTGCTGCTTAGCTTCTATCTTTGTATCGGATTCTAACGAGAGGGATTGAAAAGACTCCAAGTCTATGACCCGACCTTCTCTCAAACTCAATTTAGCTTGTAATTGTTTAACAAGCTCACTTTGCTGAGTGACTTGTACCTGACTTACCTATATCCTCTAGTTCATTTTGTCCAGGCTAGCTTTGAGTGACTGGATTTCTTGCCTTTCAATAGCTCTGGTCTGTTCCAGACTTTTATCTACCTCTTCTTTAATGTTTTTCTCAACATTCTTCAACTGATCCTGCAATCGAGATATCATGTGGTTACTCTTCTTTATCCTTGTTCTCATGCTCTCCACAGTAAAAATGTTTGTTGTTTCCATGGCTCCCATGGAGCCTGCTACCTCTATAGAGAAATCCTTATCCTTAAGTTTCTGGCCATCTATCAAGAGCCTATGCTTATTCACCATACCCCCTTCTCTCATATGCATTTCTTGCCTTACAATAGCCTTCCTCTTCTTGCTAAAAAAATAATCGGAAGGAGGGATTTCATCTCTGGAAATAGTGGTGAGGTCACCAACATATATATATCCCATCTGTGGGAGTCCAAAGGTGGACTGTAAAGGAGTTAAGGAAGTTATGGGACTTCCTATCTCTATAGACCTTGTTTCTCCCATAGCCTCAGGTATAATGATATCAACAGTAGGTGATCAATGAGGAGTAGACTTACTAGACTTGGGAGGTGTCCTAGACCTCCTCTCTACTTACATCTTTGGATTTTCTATTTGTAAGGCCTCTTCATTTTGTGAAGATCCTTCAGTCTCCTGAGGAAATTTTTCAGGATTGACTTTATCTTGTGTTTCTTGTCCAAAACTTGGAGGAAAATATTCTTGTTCCCGAGGAGGGGTAATTGCTTCACCTTGTAGAACTTTGGTCATTCTTCTCCGTCTGTGTTTCTGGAAGGTTTGAAAACTAGCTTGCAAGTCGGACGACAGTGTCTGTACCCTTTCTAACACCTCCTCATAGGTCTTAGTCCCTTTGAACACGTCGTAACAAGGGGAATTCTCATGTTCATAAGCCTTCATATTACAGTGGGCCATGTGTTTTCCCACCAACTGGTAAGGATCATGCTTCCTGTGCTCAAGGTTTACCAATTTAACTTCCTCTAGCGTTGTCACTTCAACTTTGGAATGACCTAAGTTGAACAATGAAAATTTCCCAATCTGAATGGGAAAAACTGGCCAAAATTTCTTTTGAGCTACTTTTAGTTCTATCCCAATTCCACCTACTATTATTTGATGAGCCACCTCCCTGCACACCAGTCTGTCAGGGAGGAATTTTGGTAGGGCGTGTGGGGGGATTGAACACCCAAAAACTCTAATGTATGAAAAATTCTCCTCTATGAACTAGTCAGCAACTGCCATGAGGTTTCCTATGACAGACTCTGAGATGTGGGGAGATGCACAACCGTACAACATCTGATGTAGTGGTATCACCACGAAATGACAAATTTCATAGAATGAATCCTTGGTGTTTTCTTCCCAAAGTTTAGAATGATATTCATGAATTGGCTCCAGGTAAGTAGGATTCCAACTCTAATTCATGAAAGGGAAAGGAGTCGAGAATCATATAGCATCCATTATGTATGCCGACATATAAAAGGATACTAGTTGGCCTTTTGATCTTGCAGTCTGATATTCCATGACCTCCTTTGCCATGTTATCAGATAAAATCTTATCCCAATTAAAGTTGTAACCTTCTACTGCTTCATGCAAAAGAGGTGCCCACTCTGCAGGGAAATGGGTGGGACTTTTTCTTACCGAAAAGTCTACATAACATCATTGCCACATAAATCATATAATCATTCAATGAGGCCGTGGCATAAATAGCATGGGTGTCATCCCTAAATTTTCCCTTGTTTCTCCACTAGTCCTTGATTATGTCAGAATAGGTTTGTTCTGCCTCCAAACATTCTTTTCTTTGAAAATTACTCACAAATTATTGATTATAAACATACTTGGGACTGGGGGATAATTTATACATTACTTGTACATGTTTCGGTCTGAATGAGCCAATGACGACCCCTCAGCTGTCTAGAATACTCCTCATCTGTATGCCAGTTCACTCTAAGGCCCAACTGATCATGTCATTATAATCCGTAAGTTGTGGCCATGTAGCTATTTTGTGGAGCTCAGACTACGCTATATCGTGAAGCTTGTTGTCGGCATCATGAGGGAAATTTTTAATTTCATAATCCAGAGTCTCGAAAATCTGTCTCCAAGATTTTATGGAATTGATGGCATCTGGTGTTGTATCAGATATAATGTCTCCATCTAGACTCGAGCCTTCTGCAATCTCTTTGCTTTTCTTGGGTGCCTTCTTAGGGTCCATGATACCTACGCTGGATCAGAAACCTGTTTACAAAGAAAGTGCATATAAAACCAAGTAAATGTAACATGCAACAGATGTAAAGGATAGCTATGAATTTCAAACATAATACTTTCTTAACCTTCAGTTTCACGTTAAAGCGAGTGTACAGACGTAGACAATGAAAAATTAATTCTTTTTAATGGAAATATATGCCTAGGGATACGCTTTCATGTCTAAAAATATCTTCATTTATCCGTTATTAATGTCGCTGTATATCGTCAATTTCGAAACTGAAGTTTCAAAAATCACTGCCTTCTTCAATTCCCAAAATGTGAAAGGTGGTTTAATTATTTCTAATCCTGTTTTAAAAACGAATTAACTTGAAAATTAAAACCTGTTTAGAGAAAACATGATTTCGTGTTTCAAGACTTCAGGGATCCTGTTGTCAAGGGATAAGTCACAAGCAATCCTCAGGTCGCGAAATCATGATGAGATTAGTGAGGCGCTAAGACACACATTAGGGATTTAATTAAAACAGGTCAATAATTAATTATCCTTTTAATTTTTTTGGAAAAGTGAGGATCATGAGTTTGGTTGTTGAGAGTTCGAAAGCATTTCATTAGAAGGAAAAGCCTGAATCATGAAAGATTAAGGGAATGATAACCATGTTTAGGAACTTAATTAACTTCAGGTTTAAAGAGTGTTTTTTGGAAAGCGATGGAAAAGGTGACCTTTATTTCTTTCCCTTTTTAATTTTTTTTTTAAAAAGCTAAGCGTTTTCGGGATTTCGGCACCGGGAAAATAAGATGGTTGAATATTATACTTCGAGAAAAACTGAATCTCGAAAACCCAAAAAGGAATAGAAGGCTCAAATTTCCCCTTTTTGGACTAAGGGCGACTCCACGACTTAGGAAAAGATGAAGCTTTAGCTTCCAAAGATAGGAAAAATTAAAATTCGTGTAAACACATCCGATCCCGTATTCTTTTGACATGTCTTTCGTAGACCTCATGTGCTCAATCCCATTGCCTTCCAATTAGCTGGCAATGAAACCATTTTTTGGTTTTGATTCCCTTTTATTTATTTAGTATTATTGGTCTTGAGGGATTCTGATTCTATTGACCATTACAGATTGACCTTGGTTCATAACTAATAAGCTTCCCAACAAAATCCCTTAAAGACTATCGGCCCCTTTGGTTACCCAGAAGGAAATGAAATACATAGAGTGTACCGCGCAATCTCACCTGAGATAGCTCTATGGGTGGCTACAATACTCAGGTGTTTACAACATGAGACTGAGTGAGATCTTCACCTTCACCTTTATTCATTTAACATATAGTATAACATTCATTCTATGCATGCATGTGGTACATCATATTTACTTAGTCACTTCATTCATTCAACATTCATTAACTAATAAAATGCAAAAACACATTCATTCAGTCACATAACACAATGTTATTGTGGTTCACCCCCTCCTGGGCTACTGTTTATGGATAAATTCGTGAGTGCGGACACAGACCAATCTCCCCAGATCCACCTGGATCTGGAACAAAACGTGACAGAATACTACTCTTTCCCTAGATATAGATATTGAATGAA
>JZKD02S2325602.1:258634-280213 GCA_000966675.3 Picea glauca
GAGAAAATGACAAGTGTAACCTTCTTCAGGAAAATGTTCTTAATGAAGAGTTTGATCTTCCATCATCATGACATAATCATAATATCATCTTTATAACCAAAAATGTGGATAACAGCTACGTCCACAAACATATCGCTCTAAGGATTTTATTATAGTTTGTAACTATCCATGTCACACATGGTTACAATATTAGTTCTTATTTCTCCCCCCTAGGCTCCTCAATCCCTGAGAGGCTGACTAGATCACACCAAGCTCCCCATCCTGCGATCTGACCCTCAAGATCAATTCACTCATGCCCTTTCTAGATCACTAGTAACTCATACCATCCTTATATTTATCTTCCTTTCTTCATATGTCTCCCCTCTCCCCCTCTCTATCTCTCGAGCTCTGTGTACATATATCTTCTCTCCCTCTCTCCTTTGGCTCACCAGCCATTACAATATATTACAAAACCCCTAACCCTAGCATCGTTAGGTCTTCCATGCATGTGCAGGTGATGATTTTCCTTCTAGTTATCTATTTTCTCTTGTATGCTTCTTTTCCAAAAATAACCTTTCTTTCTGATCTGGCCTGCATCCAATGCCTTGCCTTCCCAATTACATGATTTACCTCATAATAATGATGAAAGGATTAAATCAAATGATGCTGAGGAAAATGCTTCAGGTTGACAACACTTAGATTGGTTTAATGATTTTGTTGACCTAGAGGAGGTAGATCATGAGGATACAAAAGTAAGACTGTTTGCACAAAGTATTTTAGAAGAAGTCAGAAAATGGTTCGAATCTCTTCCAGCAGTAAGCATCCCTAATTTTGCAGCCTTTGAAACACTTTTCCTTGCAATGTGGGGCGACAAGAAGAATTCTCTTCAATTGATAACTCAATACAATAACATAAAGCGATCATCAAATGAAATATTACAAGAGTTTTCAACCATATTTATGAAAGTTTACAATTCAATTCCTACTAAAGTAAAACCCCCTCTTGGAGTTGCCCAACTTCGATATGTTGATTATTTTGAAATTGAATTTTCCTTATTGTTGAGAGAAAGGATATATAATACACTGGATGACATGATGAGTGATGCAATTGAAGTGGAGGTAAATCTAATGGCCTCAGGGAAGATCAAACATAATCTTGACAGAGATATGAAAAAGGTCCAAGGAGAAGCACAACCCTCAACTTCTCAGTCATCAGATGAGAAATTTGATTTAATGATGAATACTATGGAAAGTGTTATCACATAAACTTGTCAGAGTCTTGTGGGTTTGTGTTTTCTACCTAAGTCTGTAGTTTTTCCTTGTCTCTCTCCTTTTCGCAGACCCAATCTTAAGTTTTTCCCTTTCGGCTTGTAGTTTTTTCTTTTGTTTTCCTTCATTTGTTTGAACAACCTTTTTTCCTTGTCGTCTTACTTGAGAAGTCTCGGCTGTTTGCATTGCTGTTTTCTCTACAGTTTATCACTTCCCTCTTTTCCTCTGTCACTGATCCTTTCTCTTTTCCAATCCCTTATCCAGTTGTCCAAATATTTGTTTACAGAGGCCGCAACCGTAAGCACAAAGCGCAATACTTAGAGAGGTTTGATATGGAATCAGATCAAGCGAGCAAGTAAGTTATGAGATCAATGACGAGTAATGATCATGGGAATCAGTAGTTCAAAACATTGTTGAAATTGTTTGTAGAAGGTTCGAACTCCCAAAAAACCAAAATTAGTGTGGGTCATCCGATCCAGTAGGACACGTGGCATCAGATCCGAACCGTGGGGAAAGTCATTTCGGGAAGGCTGAAGTGAGGAATGCACAGATTTCCCGAGTCCCAAAATGTCGAAGGTCAGAGTTATGAAGTGACAAAGATTCGAAATCCCAATATGTCGATATTTATCTGTGCCATCCGATTCAAAGGGACGCGTGGCCCCAGATCCGATAAGTCGTGATTTCACGAGTCAAAGGTTTCAACATGGAACACGATGTAAGTTTGTGAAATGCGAAATCGTGAAATTCTTGGGATTTGGGCCCATGATCACAACTCATGGTCATATGGAAAGTAGGGAAATAAATAAAGGTAAGCACCTATTGAGTGGTGGGTGGCCATGTTTTTCGAGGAATCATCCTGGATGTTAAGTTCAAAGAAAGTCCGACAATCGATATGGATAGTTCATTTTGCAAGATCGAGCATAGAGGTATTTGGAATCAAGTGGAGTGAAGACTCCCGAAATGAGAAATCCCAAAATTTCACATAAGAGACCCAGGTCATGACCCGAGGTTGCATGGAGCGATGAAGAGGAGTTGTGCCAAAGGCCAAGAAAACCTGTATTGTTCACAGGAGAACATCTACGTGGTCTGGGGGCACCAAAATTGACTTGAAGGAGTCGTGAGCATCACCTAGAGAATTCATGGGTGTCAAAACTCGTCCCGATCCCGATGAAAGTAGTTAATGAAAATGGGGAGGTGGTTGAAACCTCGTCTCACCCCATAAATGGAAATCACGGAAGGAATAGCCTTAGAGGCAGACAGTCAGCCCAAAGTTCCCCTATCAACGAATCCTCCTGCAAAGTCCATACTGATCTGAGCTCGCATTCGACATAAGAATGAAAGTGCATCCTGACAAAAATAGATACAGACGCAAATCTTTGATTCTATAGCCAGGTCACACTCCTGGTGGTGGCAAGTTTTTCTTAGCATAAATACTCAGTTTTGATATTTTTTTATGGTCGATGGTTGAGCTAAGCTCCCGTATTGTAATGTTTTAATGAATCCTTGGTTCTCTGGTTATGTAACTTGATATGAGACTTCTTGTTCAATGAAAGTAAACTTCTATTTCCATCTTACTTGCGTTTGATACTGAATGTTAATGATCAAAGGATTCACATGGATTGTGGTGATTGTGTTGTAATGAATGTTTGATTGGAGTGCAGTTATAGCATTTTCAGTTTCTTGAAACTTCGAATTCAAGAGGACCTTGTTTTTAGAGTTTTTCCTTCTTAGGCTGCTGGACAACCTGATGTCCAGAGTATACCTTTACATCTTCTCCTCAATTTATTCCTACTACTCACCCTTACTATAAATTATTGGCTGAAGTTAATCAAGACCTCATTTTCTTGTGCATACTGCCCCAATTTTCTGATTTAAAATGATATTCTCTCAAGTTTGCCCCATTTGACCACTTTAAATACATTAAACATGACATCTAAACTGATGGGCACTGGGATTACCTCTTCCGCAATCCAGACGTGACTTCTGGTGCTAAAATTTCTGGTGCCATTGCCGGGGTACGAATTGAAGACTTTTCCATGGGATAGAACGACCAGAAGATATGATTGTGAAGGTGCATCAAACATTAGAACCTTTGAATATTGCGCTTGCACCTCGTGACTCCACTGAGGAGACTCCATAGTTTCAGTTGTGGCTCCTAAAAGAATACACATGAGGTCCACTCGATATCTACCCCGAGCGACACCTAAAGCTGACCTAGAGAAAATTATCAAAAAAGGAAAGACATCTCAAGAAGGTACCTCAACTTCTGTACCAAGAAATTATGGTAATTTACATGATCCTTCTTTAAAAACTCCATTAACTGCTTCTAGTTCTCCTATTCTACTAGCTGTTGGAGTCCCAAGAATTTTAAATTTTGGGAGATTTCCTGTTGATTTATCCCCTCCTAGCCTTGGAAAACAAAGATAAATCTTTGACACCCCTTTCTCCCCCGAATTTGTGAAGTGGAAGGAGAGATATTTGACCTTAGAAGAATTCCCTATTCCAAACTTTACTACTCCTCCTCCTATTAGAGTTGTTGCAGTTACAGAAGGGGAAACCTCTATTACCTCTAGCCCCTCATCCTTATCTCCTAACACTCAACCTTTTCCTTTCTCTCCCAGAAGCACAACCCCAGTCTCACCTGTCCAAACTCCATCTCCTCCTGTTTCTCCTCCAGTTCACGTCCAAATGGCAGGTGCTAATCCTCCTAGGAACATGATGGCTGAGATATTGGCTGCTATATACGCCCCTCTAGTTTTACCTCAGCCTATGAATGCTCTCCCAACCACAGACTACCTTAAGTACATGCCCTAGTTCACAGGGGAGGGAGACGTGACTGTAGAAGAACACCTTTCATCCTTTTAAATATTTGCAAAGATTCAGGCCATCGAAAATGAAGATGTGTGGATGAGAGTTTTTGTATAGAGCCTTGATGGTGATGCTAGGGATTTCTTTAAGGACTTGCCTCCTTGATTTGTTGACGGGATTGATGCCCTGGATGATTCATTCTTAAGACATTGGGGGAATAAAAAATATCTCCTTTATTATATTATAGAATTTGGGGCACTTAAGAGAGAAGAGGGGGAATCTGTTTCAGACTTCTCAAAGAGATTTAATAATATTTATAAAAATATTCTCGCTGAAGTTAAATCTATGGAAACATATGCCAAGATGACTTATGCTAGTGATTTCAACCGTGATTTTTGCCTCCTGTTGAGAGAAACAAGAGCTACCTCCTTGGCTCATATGCAAGATGCAACCCTTGAAGTAGAATCCAATATATTGGCAGCTGACAAACTTAGGGGTAAATCTGATAGAGATAGAGGAAAAGGTAGGTCTGAAACTTCGAATTCTAGTTCCTCTGCTGCCCCCCCTCAAATGGATGAAGTGACGAAGCTACTAAAATCACTTTATTCTATAATGGAAAAGATTGAATTAGAAGGAAAACAAGGCTATAGGAATTCCCAAAATACTGATACCAGGGGTAGTTTCAAAATACCAAATAATGCCCCTCAAATCATCCAAAAAGATCAAAGAAATAGAGATAGAGATGATAAGAAAGTTCAAGCGCCTCTCCAAAATAACCTTGTTACTGATGAAGAAGGAGAGGAAGAAGAGATTGACCCTAAAATTAATTTTCTTGGGGACACCTCCTCATTTCCTCATTTAACCCAAGTTGCATATGAAGAGTCTCTCATGGATAGTCAATTAAATGAGCTGAGCAAAAGGGGAAATACCAACAACAACCCAAACAAAAATAGCCTCAGGTCCAAGAAGAAATAAGGAAATCCTGATGTTCATGATCAACCTACTAGAGAAGAGAAGCCTACAAAATATGTGGTAGATAGAAACAAATAAAAGGAGGTAAAAAAACCCCACCAATGGTCAACGGTCTCATCCCAGAAGTGAAGGAAATTATGAAGCCCCCTCCCTTTTTCAATTTTGACCATGGAATTAAAAAACTTAGAATCTTTGTACCCCTTTCTGAACTGGTCAAGAATGAATATTTCAAAAAGAGCCTCCTTAAACTATTGTAGTCTAAACCTACATCTCATTCCACAGACTCAGTCAATTTGCAAGATGAAAAACCAACTGTCATATTAGGACATTTGGTAGAAGATAGAGATGATTCATCTCCTCCCTTATACACTTAATTGAACATCCATGATAAGGTGTTGCATAACTACTTGATGGATTCAGGAGCATATCACAATCTTATGCCTAATATTGTCATGGAAGAACTTGGGTTGGAAGTTACAAAAACCTACCATGACCTGTATTCTTTCTACTCCAGGAAGGTGAAGTGCCTTGGGGTTATCAAATACCTAGCCGTGTCTCTTTTCCAGCTGCCAATGAAGAGCATAGTCATGGATATCATAGTGGTTGATGTTCCCCCTAAGTTTGAGATGCTCCTGTCTAGATCTTGGATAAAGAGAATGGGGGGGACCTTGCAGATGGACCTTTTATATGCCACCATTCCTGTGTTCGGGGGTGAACAAAGGAGACTTTACAGGGAAGTGAAACTCACGTACATCATCATTGATGAAGAAAACCCCACCAACCATCCTATTTTTTATTTTGACAGTGATTTGGGATCCAACATATTGCAGCTCACTGATGCTCCTGAAACTCCTCTTGGAATCAGAAAGTAACCCATTACTTTTTGTGAAATCCCTTCCCCAACTACCTCTATTTGGAAGATGATCTTTGATGGAGCCTCTTATAAGGAAGGCGTTGGTGTTGGAGTGGTATTTTTTTCACCTTATCAAGAAGATATACCTTTTTCCTACAAACTAGAAGTTGAAACTACCAATAATGTGGCAAAGTATGAGGCTCTTGTTTTGGGTTTAAGGGATGCAAAAGACACGGGGATTGAAGTGCTAGTAGTATTTGGGTATGCATAACTAATTTTTCATCAGGTCAAAAATATTTATCAAGATAAGCACCCGAGGTTAAGGGCCTATAGAAATGAGGTGTGGGACATAATATACAATTTCTTCTTAGCTTTCAACATTTCATTTATTCCAAGAGAGGAGAATACCAGGGTTGATTCTTTGGTTGTCGCAACAATCCATTTCAGAGTCCCACTGCCACCTAAACTCAGGTATGATGTTGAGGTGAAATATAGGCCCTCTATACCTGACAATATCAATCATTGGAAGGTGTTTGAGGATGATCTTGAGATCATAAAATTTCTTGAGTCTATTGATGAGTTCTTTGCATTACACATTGATCAGGATCATGATTCCGAAAGTAACCCTCATGCTAATGTATTTTTAAATAAAATTTGTAATCACCATATTGTTCAACTACCTAGTAACCACATCCCAAAGGGACTAGTTCCTTTAGAAAGATTGTTCTATGGGAACGATGTGGCAGTAAAGTTTAAAGGATCAATTGATGATGTTGATGTATCTGAATGTAATATTGGTACAGAGAAGGACCCAAAATTTGTCAAATTGTCAAGAATTCTGTCAATAGGAAAAAGAGCTGAATACGATAAGATGTTAAGAGAATTTCCTAATGTGTTCGCCTGGGCATATGAAGATATCAGAACATACAACACAAGTGTCATTGAGCACAAGATCCCATTAAAGGAAGAGTCCAAGCCATTTAGGCAGAAGTTGAGACAAATAAATCCTATGATGTTGCCCATTATGGAGAAAGAGGTAAAAAAGATTTTAGATGCCCAGATTATTGTTCCTTTGAGGCATTATGAATGGGTGCCCAACTTGATCCCAGTGAGAAATAAGAATGGAGAAATCAGACTTTGTGTCGATTTCAGGAACCTGAACATAAGCTCTAAGAAGGACAATTACCCCTTGCCAAAGATGGAGCACATATTAGAGAGGGTAATAGATGCATCTAGGATGTCCATGATTGATGGATTCTCTGGCTACAATTAGATCTTTGTCTTTCCTGAAGATAGAGAGAAGAAAACCTTCACCACTCCCTCGGGTATGTTTATGTATGCCAAGATGGCCTTCGGTTTGATGAATGCAGGGGAAACCTTTCAATGGGCCATGGAAATAATGTTTATTGGAGACAAGGAAAAGTTTGTAGTCATTTATTTGGATGACATAACAGTGTTCTCACAATCTGATAAAGAACATTATGGTCATTTGAAAAGGGTCTTCTTGAAATGAAGAAAATTTGGTCTCTCTTTGAATCCCAAAAAGTCATTGTTTTCCATGAAAGAGGGGAAAATGTTGGGATATATTGTATCAACTAAGGGAGTAAATATTGATCCAAGCAGGGTAGAGGCTATCCAATCTTTTTCACTCCCTAGATACAATAAATAAGTTCAATATTTCTTGGGGAAAATTAATTTTCTGAGAAGGTTTGTTTCAATTTTTGTTGAGTTGGTGAATTTTATCACAACCATGTTGACGAAAGAAAATGAAATCAAATGGACTATTGAATCTTGCAAATCTTTTGATCAAATAAAGAAGGCCTTGACTGAAGCACCTGTGCTCATCATTCCCGATTACTCCAAATATTTTCTGATTTTCTCCTTTGCTTCATTTGACATAGTGGCAGTCATTTTGTTGCAAAAGGATGACGAAGGGTTTGAACAACCCATTGCGTTTTTCAGTAGGTCATTGAGAGATTTTGAAATAAAGTATGACATCATGGAAAAGCGGGCCTATGCTTTGGTCAAATCTCTCAAAGATTTCAGGGTTTATGTGCTACATTCAAAAGTCATTTCACATGTCCCTACAACTTCTGTGAAGGAGATCCTCATTCATCCTGACATAAACAAAAGAAGGAGAAAGTGGATTTCCAAGATACTTGAATTTGATCTCGATATGAATCCCACCAAATTGGTTAAAGGTCAAGGTTTAGCTAGGTTGCTGGATGAATCTAATTTCAAATCCTTGGGGGTAAATTTAATCAACACTTGCTCGGAAAATCAGCAGGCCGAGTTGTCTGATACAAGTTCTCAAGTCATCCCTCCATTAGCATAATGTGATTGGTACAAGGATATCATCTTCTTTCTGTAGAAGTTGCAGCCTCCGGATGGCATGGAAAAAGGAAAGGTAAGAGATTTACATCTCAAATCAATTAAGTATTGCCTCATTGATCAAGTCTTATATTGGAAAGATCCTCTAAGAGTGATGTTGAGATGTTTAGACCCACAGGAAGCCCAAAATATCATGTCTAATTTTCATGACAGTTTGTGTGGGGGATATCACTTCTGGAGAAATACGGCCTACAAGATTCTCAAAGCTGCCTATTTTTGGCCCAGACTATTCACCAATGTTTGTGCAAATATCATGGCTTGTGTTAAATGTCAAAAATTCTCTGGAAAGCAACAACTGAAATCTCTACCACTGAAGCATGTAGTTACTTCAGGACCCTTTCAGCAGTGGGGCCTATAATTTATTGGGGAAATTCATCCTGCTTCAAGTGGTCAGCACAGGTGGATCTTGAATGCCACAGATTACTTCACCAGGTGAATAGAAGCCATTTCCACAAGGAGTTCTTCCCACAAAGTAATAATTGGTTTTCTTGAAGATATTCTGGCAAGGTTTGGTTGTCCAAAAATAATTGTCATTGATAATGCCGCATCCTTCAAGGACGAACCATTAATTCAATTCTGTGAGCAGTTTGGGATTGAATTGATTCACTGAACTCCTTGTGACCCCCAAGGGAATGGACTGGAAGACTCTTCTAGCGAGATCCTTATAAATATCATCAAAATATTGTTAGAGGACAATAAGAAATCATGGGATTCAAAGCTCAAGTTTTCTCTGTGGGATGACAGAGTGACAACAAAAATATCCCTTGGGATCTCTCCTTTTCATCTTGTGTATGGATTTGAGGCCATCTTTCCTTCTCAACTTGCCTTTCCAGTGGAAAAATTCTTCCAGGACTACCAAGGAGAACCTAATGACATGGTCAAGAGGATACTGCAACTGGTAGAAGTGCAACACACTAGGGAGCAGATACTGGACAAAGTACATGAACATCAATACAAGATCAAGAAGGATTTTGACAGTAAAGTGAGGAAGGAGGATTTCCAGCTGGGAGATCTAGTGCTAAAATGGGATGCACCCAAGCAGGAAAAAGCATGGTAAATTTGATGCCCTATGGATTGGCCCCTTCAGAATCTTTGAGATATTCCCTAATAGTACTTATAGGTTGTAGAATTTGGAGGGTGATGAAGTTTTTGGTGGCCCTATTAATGGGGACTTTCTATTTTTTTTTTTGAATCCGCAGTCGACATCCCACCATTGTAAATACTGTTCCTTTTTTTATGTTTATTTTGTTTTAAATAGCTAGACTCCATAACCCAATACTAAGGCACTGGAACTACTTTTCTTGGTATCTCACAGGGAGCATTCCATCCCCTGTGGAGCCAAATGTTATCACATATACTTATCAGAGTCTTGTGGGTTTGTGTTTTCTACCTAATTCTATAGTTTTTCCCTGTCTCTCTCCTTTTCGCAGACCCAATCTTAAGTTTTTCCCTTTCGGCTTGTAGTTTTTTCTTTTGTTTTCCTTCATTCATTTGAATGACCTTTTTTCCTTGTCATCTTACCTGAGAAGTCTCGACCCTATGCTTTGTTGTTTTCTCTAAGGTTGATCACTTCCCTCTTTTCCTCTGTCATTGATCCTTTCTCTTTCCCAAGCCCTCAACCAATCGTCCAAATATTTGTTTACAGAGGCTGCAATCATAAGCACAAATTGCAACACTTAGAGCGGTCTGATATGGACTTGGATCAAGTGAGCAAGCAAGGTCAGAGATCAACAACGAGTAATAATCATGGGAATTGGGAGTTCAAAACGTTGTTGAATTTATTTGTAGAAGGTTTGAACTTCTGAAAACCCGAAATTAGTGTGGGCCATCTGATCCAGCAGGACGCATGGCACCATATCTGAACCATGGGGAAATTCATTTTGAGAAGACTGAAGTGAGGAATGCACAGATTTCCCGAATCCTGAAATGCCGAAGGTTCGAGTTTCGAAGTGACGGAGGTCCGAAATCCTGAAATGATGATATTTATTTGGGTCGTCTGATTCAAAGGGACGCATGGCCCTGGATCCAAGAAGTCACAATTTCAGGAGTCATAGGTTTCAACATGGAACATGACGCAAGTTCGTGAAATGTGAAATCACGAAACATATAGGATTTGGGCCCATGATCATAGCTTGTGGTCATATGGAAAGAAGGGAAATAAAGAAAGGTAAGTGTCGATTGAGTGGTAGGTGGCCGTGGTTTTCGAGCAAGCATCCTATCCATTAAGTTCAAATCAAGTACGATCGTCGATCTGGATAGGCCATTTCGCAAGATCGAGCATCGTTGTATTTGGAATCAAGTGTAGTGAAGACTCCCGAAATGCAAAATCCCAAAATTTCACATAGGAGCCCCAGGTCATGACCCGAGGTCACATGGAGCAATGGAGAGGATTTGTGCCAAAGACTGAGAGCACACGTATTGTTCATAGGAGAATATTTGCGTGGTCTCAGGGCGTCAGAATTGACTTGAAGGAGTCATGAGCATCATCTGGAGCATTCATGGGTGTCATACCTTGTCCCGTTCCCGATCCCGATGAAAGTAGTTAATGAAAAAGGGGGAGGTGGTTGAAACCTCATCTCACCCCATAAATTAAAAGCATGGAAGGATTAGCCTTGGAGGCAGATTGTCAACCCAAAGTTCCCCTTTCAACAGATCCTCCTGCAAAGTCCATACTGATATGAGCTCACGTCTAGTAGAAGAATGCAAGTGCAGCCTAACAGAAAAAGATACAGACACAAAGCTTTGATTGCTATAACGAGGTCACACTCCTGGTGGTGGCAAGTTTTTCTGAGTATAAATACTCGGTTTTGATATTTTTTTATAGTCGATGGTTGAAGTAAGTTGTCGTATTGTATTTTTTTAATGAAGCCTCGGTTCTTTGGTTATGTAACCTGATATGAGACTTCTTGCTTAATGAAAGTCAGCTTCTATTTCCATCTTACTTGCGTCAAATACTGAATGTTCATGATTGAAGGATTCACATGGATTGTGGTGACTGTGTTGTAATGAATGTTTGATTGTAGTGCAGTTATATCCTTTTCAGTTTCCTGTAACTTTGAATTCAAGAGGACCTTGTTTTCAGAGTTTTTCCTTTGTAGGCTGCTGGAAGACCTGATGTCCAGAGCATACCTTTACATCTTCTCCTCAATTTCTTCCTCCTACTCACCCTTACTGGTTGAATTTGATCAAGACCTCATTTTCTTGTGCATATTTCCCCAATTTTCTGAGTTAAAATGATATTATCTCGAGTCTACCCCATTTGACCTCTTTAAATCCATTAACCATGACATATAAACTAATGGGTACTGGGATTACCTCTACCTCAATCTAGAGGTGACTTCTAGTGCTAACAAAAAGGTTTATAGAAATAATGTCCTTGGATAATAAGCCTTCCACCAGAGATCAAATTGATTTTCAACCCATAAATCAAAATTTTAGAAGAGCTCCAGTTCCATAGATCAACAAAAGAAATCAAAGAAATCAAGGTGATCAACAAATAAAACCTCCTTTCCAAAACAACTATGTAAATGAATATTTTTATCAAACAATTGAAGACAATATGCATTGTTGTGATGATACCAAAACAAATTTGTTCTTAACTAAAGAATAAAATGATCAGTTTGATGGGTGTTATATATGCACTAAAAACACACTAAAAACCCTCAATTAAATTGTCAACCCTGGGTAAGTAAACTTAGAGTTGTAAAAAAATATATGCCAAAGGTTGAAGGGATGGTAGGAGTATAGTATAACTAATGAAAGCAACTATCTAAGGCTAATCTACTGAAGCAAACCTATCTAATTAGAAAACCCGACTAAGCAACTTGAAACTAGGTAACCTAAGTACTTTTGGGCCAAGGATCGATGGATAGTTCCTAAGAAAGCAAGTAAAACCCTATGTAAATAAAACTAATTCAACATTAAGCAATAAGAAGCTATTTAAGGATAACAAGCAAATGAAAAAAGAAAACTTCTTTAACTTGCCAACCTACATTCAATGAGAAACTACCCTATGAAAGAAAATAAATAAGCAAGTAAGAAAAAACACCTATCTAACCTATTAAAGAAAATAGACAAGTAAGCAAATACACCTAACTAACCTACTAAAGAAAAAGACAAGTAAGCAAAGGCACCTAACTAACCTACTAAAGAAAAATACAAGTAAGCAAAGGCAACTAACTACTGCAAGTAAAACTTCTCATTGAACAACTATCTAGCCTAGGAGGCAAGTGAACTAAATGCTTAATGCAAAACTATTTCTAATGCATGAAAGTAAATCTAAATGCTTAATGCAATGCATGAAAGAAAATCTATTTTATTGAAAGCAAGAAAGGCTACCACTAATTCTTAATCTATGACAAGAAAACTACTATCTAATCCATCAAAGTAAAGTCTATCTACCCTACAATAGCAAATAAAACCTCATTCTAATCGATGAAAACAAGTAACTATCTCTTCTAATCTACAAAGAAAGAAACTATCTTTGGTCTATGAAACACTTAAATGTAATGCTGGTGGTTGTGTGAATGTTAAATACCCTACATATTCATATATTAACCATCAACAACATAACGAGATCATAATTATACTTCTACACTACATAAGAAAAATTCATACTTAAACTTGATCTATTAATCTAAAAAAATACAATTGCAATCTAATTCTAGGAAGGAAGCTACATCAAATGAAAACTATGCTATATCTACTCTAACAATTCAAACTGCAATAAAGAAATGACTAAAAATAGAAATTAAAGCATGACATTTAAAAAGTAAACTAACAACTACGTTAATGAACAACTAATTGAACAATATCTATATAAAAATGAGATAAGAAAGCTATGATTAAAGACTGAAATTGACTCTATCCATCCATCAAATCCTTGTCAAAGAAAGCTCAATTAAAAACTCTGTTCTATTCTAATTTAAACTCTGTTTTAAATTGGATTCTAAAATCATAAATAAAAGCACAATCTACTATCTAATTACACATGGGGTTATCCTAGGGATTTGCAAATCCATTCCTAATCTACGAGATTAATGCATTCTAACACATTCTGTCATTCTAACCTACAAAAGGGAATCAAAACAATTTAAACTACAACAACAAACTAATTAATAAATTGATAATGCATGTACAGGAAATAAAGAGACAAATAAATTATAAAATGCATGAACAACACATAGAGAGTTACCAGACTACTGGTGGCCCCCCCATCAAGTCTTGTTCACTCTTTAAATGCACACCACAAACTCAGCAGATCGAATTCACCATAAAAACCCAAAAACGCAGTTCTGGCATAATCTAGCAATGTAAAAACTCAAAACAAAGAAAAAATGAAATTGTCTCTAATACATTGGCTCTTCTACTTGGTTAACAATCTTCTGATCATCCTAGTGGTATTTATAATGTTTACATGCCAAGTGGTCGACCAAAATAGGTTCGAACCACTTCTAAAATTGGTAAATTTCATTAATGATTCCCTAACTGCCGAAACAAAGTGAGCCAATAATCACCCTCTTTGAACAACTGAAACTGAGTTGTCTAGAGCTTAGTAGTTGGAGGGGACAATTATGAACAAAACCCATGTGCCCGATTTTACCATCACTGTCCACCAATACCATAACCGCCAAGTCACCCTACATTTTTGTGGAGGAAGAGGTGTTGGACGGAGTGCCGGATCAAGTGTCGGAACGAGTACTGGAAGGAGTGTCAAATCAAGTGTCGAAACTAGAAACATAGTGCGTTTTTGCCCTGTAACACCAGAAAAACATGAATTAGCTCTTAGAAATCATAAAACATGATAAATTATACTTGATACAATCATTAAACATGAATTATACGTACCTTGTGCCGATCATACCATTTTATCATGAAATTCTTCAAAAAACTCCTTTAAAATATGAAAAACACATATGTACATGCAACAAAAGTGTATAATAACCGTCATAAAAGTGATCATCAGTTTATGGATGCAAATGATAATTTTATGCAGGATAATGAAGATATGTTGTCATTGGAAACAAAAGAGTTTAAGAAGGGATATCAAAATGCTATTATGCAACTTCAAAAACAGTATAACAACATTATCAAAAAGGTACCTGCAAACCCCCTAAAGGGAAATCCTACAAGGGAACTTTAGATCAATACACCTTCCTCAAGTCAACCTAAGAAAGACAGTTCAACAAAGGATGCAATGGTGAAAGGAAAATTCAAAGAAGAACCCCCAAATAAGATACTTGAGGCAAGAAAGGAAGCATTCATCAAAGAGGTAGAAAAATCCCCATCTCGTTTTAATTTTGAAAGTGAAATGGATAAAATCAAAATTTATGTTCCATTCAATGAGATGATTAAAAATAGTGAATATAGAAATCAGATCATTAATATGATCAAGATGGAAGAAGCTTCTGACACCTTAAATTTCCAAGATGATCACCCTGTTATCTTGTTTGGCCCAAATGTGGAGGAGAATGGTGATGTTGATGATTTCCCCCCTTTCTATGTTAGTCTTAAAATTCATGACATGACCTTACATAATGATATGTTAGATTCAATAGCATCCCATAATATGATGCCCAAGGTAGTCATGGATGAGTTGGGTCTAGATATTACAAGGCCTTACAAGGATATTTTCTCCTTTGACTCAAGGAAGGTGAAATTGCTTGGGTTTAATCAAAGATCTGGTTGTACCATTGTCCCAAATTCCATCAAAAAATATGATCATGGATGTCGTTGTTGCTAACATCCCTCCTAAATTTGGCATGTTGTTATCTAGATCATGGGTTGCAAAGTTAAAAGGGAATTTGCAAATTGATATGTCATATGATACTATCCCTATTTTTGGCCAAGAAATGAGGTTGCACAGAGAAGTAGTGCTCAATTACATGGTGAGTAGCAAATCCCATCCAAACAACCATCCTATTTACAATGTAGATACTGAGGTTGATTCTTCTATTTTCTATAATGACTTGAGCTTTGAAGAGGAGGAGCCAAAGACTATTATGACCATCAAAGACAAATTTGATCATCAAAAAAAGAAAATTATAGATCATGAAAACGCTTGAGGATGATATGTGGAACATGAAGTTTGATGGAGCTGCTAGAAAAGGAGTAGGATCTGGTGTGTGGATTATCCCTCCCAAGATAGGTACAAAACTTTGTTCTTGCAAATTTTCTTTTGATTGCACCAATAACATGGTTGAATATGAGGCACTGATTTTGGGATTGAAGACTTTGAAATAGTTGGGTGCTAGGAGGATAGTTGTACATGGGGATTTTGAGCTTGTCATAAATCAAGTAAAGGGTATATATCATTCAAAGCATCCTATATTGAGGGAATATAGGAATATAGTACTAAATCTTCTTGAAGAGTTTTCATAATACAATTTATCAGTGATTCCTAGGGGACAAAATCTAATTGTTGATGCTCTAGCTACTTTAGCCTATGTTTTCAAAATTCCAATTTTTCCTAACAAAAAGTATGAAATTGAAGTCAAGCATAGGGCAGAAGTACCTAACAACATTAAATATTGGAAAATATTTGAAGATGACAAACATGTAGAAAGATTCCTTGAGATGAGTGATGAATTTACCAATTCAAATATTGATGATGAGTATTGTTGTGAAGAGGAAGAAGATGCAGCTGTGTTCACAAATGATGACTATTTTTAAAATCAAATTGTTGGTAGAGATATAGTGTAGATAAAAAATAACATCATTCCCAAGGGCTTGGTCCCATTGGAAAATATTTTTGACAACAACGATGTAGCCAAAAATCCTAAAATCATTGCAAATGGCGATGACATAGAATATTTCAACATTGGGACTCAGAAAGATACTAATATCATCAAACTATCCAAGACACTTAGTCTAGAAATTAAATAGAGGTATATCAGCATAATGAAATATTTCCCTGATGTCTTTGCATGGAGTTATGAGGATTTAAAGGTCTATGATACTAAGGTAATTCAACATGTAATTCCAATCAAGGATGATCATAAACCTTTCAAGCAAAAGTTGAGAAGAATTAATCCTTTGTTTCTTCCATTTATTTAAAAGGAGGTAAGGAAGTTTCTTGATGCCAAAATTATAGTGTCCTTAAGATTTTCCAAGTGGGTGGCTAACCTAGTTCATGTCAGGAAGAAAAGTGGTGAGATCAAGTTGTGTGTAGACTTTCGGAATCTAAATAGGGTGTCTCTCAAAGACAATTATCCACTTCCTAAGATGGATTACATTCTGCAGAAGGTGGTTGGATCTAATTAAATATCAATGCTTGATGGTTCCTCTGGATACAACCAAATCATGGTACATCCTGATGATCAACTTTTACAACACCTTAGGGAACCTTCATGTATGCCAAAATTCCCTTTGGGCTTATGAATGCAGGGGAAACCATCCAAAGGGACATGGATATATCCTTTGTTGATGGGAAATATAAGTTTATTGTCATTTACTTAGATGATATCATTGTGTTTATATATTCTGATGATGAACATATTAAACATATAAGAAGAGTTTTTTATAAATGTAGGAGGTTTGACATCTCATTAAATCCAAAAAAGTCCAATTTTGGAATGGAAGAGGGAAAATTTCTTGGTCACATCATTTCAAAGGAAGGGATAAATATATACCCCAGCAGAGTAGAAGAAATTCTGAATATTGGCACACCCAAGAGCAAGAAGGAGGTACAAGCTTTCATAGGAAGAGTAAATTTTTTGAGAAGGTTTATCCCTAACTTGGATGAAATCTTAAAGTATATCACTAACATGCTCAGGAAAGAAATTGAGAAAAAATGGACTCTTGAAGCTAGGAAGTATTTTGAAGATATTAAAGTGGCACTGACCAAAGCTCCATGTTGGCCAATCCAAATTTTACAAAAGACTTTACCTTGTTTTCTTTTTCTTTAGAACACACCATTGCTAGTGTTTTGTTGAAAAAATATGAGCACAACTTTGAAATTCCCATAGCCTATTACAACAAGACTCTATAATATTCTCCATTAAGGTATGGCATCGTGGAAAAACATGCATATGCATTGATGAAGGAAATCAAAGAATTCATAATTTATATATTGCATTCCCATATCATTGCTTATGTGCCTAGCAATTCTGTGAAAGACATTTTGACTCAGCCGGATCCTGAAGGAAGAAGGGGAAAATGGATAGTTGTATTGTTGGAGTATGACCTAGAGATAAAACCTACAAAGATGATTAAATGTTAGGGAATTGAAAATATGATGGCACAGTCCAATTGTGAGGTCTTGGGAATTAATTTCATTACTGATTTGTCAGCAAATTCAGGAGAAGAAACAGTCCCAAAGGTATCTAAAAAATTCCTTGATTCTTCATGGTATGCTGATATTATTTATGTATTAATAAATTTACAATCTCCTCCTAAATTAAGAAAAACCAAAGCCAGATTTTTGAAGTTGAAAGAAACAAAGTTTTACATTATAGACCAGTCTTTGTATTGGAAAGATCTAGGTGGGATCTTGCTAAATTGTTTTCTAGAGGAAGAAGTGAAAAAATCTATCAAAGAGTTTCACAAAGGTGAATGTGGAGGGCACCATTATTGGAAGACCAATGTGCATAAAATACTAAGGGCAGGGTCCTATTGGCCTAGTAATGTTTCTGATGTGTACAAGGAAGTTTCAAGCTGTCATGAATGCCAAATTTTTTATGGAAAAAGAAATGTGCATCCCTTACCTTTAAAACCTATCTCTGTTGAAGAACCATTTAGGTAATGGGGCCTTGATTTTATAGGAGAGATCCATCCACCATCCTCGTCTCAACATAGGTGGATATTGACAGCCACATACTACTTCACCAAATGGATTGAAGTAGTCCCCACAAGGAAAGCTACTGATATTGTTATCATTCAATTTTCAGAAAGAAATATTTTGTCTAGATTTGGTTGTCCAGTTAAGATCATTATTGATAATGAAAACAAAATTCAAGTCCAAAAGAATGAAGAAATTTTGCAGTGACTATAATATAACTCTTTTCCATTCAACAACTTATTACTTGCAGGGTAATGGGTTTTCTGAGTCATCCAACAAAATCTTGACCAGAATTATTAAGAATCTTCTGCAAGAAAACAAGAAAGCTTGGCATAAGAAGCTTATCTATGTACTATGGGATGATAGGATCACCACCAAAAGTTCTATTTCTACATCACCCTTTCAGATTGTATATGGTACAAAGGTATTTTTTCCTACCTCATTAGGACTGCCAGTGAAGAGACAGTTGCAAGAACAAGAAGTTGAAACAAATGATGCTCAAAGGAGGATAAATCAATTAATACATGTTCAAAAAATGAGAGAATAAGTCTTTAACAACTCACAATTACATCAAAACAAAATGAAAAGAGCCTTTGACAGACATACTAAGGAGAATGATTTCAAGGTGGATGATTTGGTGCTGAAGTGGGATGCAAGGAATGGAGACAGAGGGAAGCATGGGAAGTTTGACCATCTTTGCCTGGGACCATTCAGGATTGTTGCATACCATGGGAACAATGCTTATTTGTTGCAGGAGCTCAATGGAGATCTCATTGGTGGAGGACCTGTGAGTGGAAGGTTTCTCAAACACTATCTTGCTTAAAAATTTCCATTCTTTCCATTTCATTGTAAATAACCATTTTATTTTTTAGATGAAGCATTTAAAGTCATTAATAAACATAAAATTGAAGCTCGAAGTGAAGGCCCTAAGTTTATGTTGAGTTTCGTCAAATTTGTGTCAAGAAAGTCTTGTCAATAAGTTTGTTTGTCAGTTTCTATTTTTTGAGTCAAATAAAGCCGAGTGGTCAGGCACTTGGTCTGTTGTTCTTTGCTACCTCACTGGAAGGATACCATCCCCATTGGAGAAAGATGTTAACATCAGTATTTTTAGGGTAAATTTAGAGTTTGTCTATGGTTTGAAAAGTCATGCCATGGTCTTGGGAAGACCAAGGAATTCCAAAGTTGAGTCAATGGTTTGTACATGCCATTAAATTCTATCAAGGTGAAGAAGTCATTTAGAGGGTCCATATGTGGTTTGTCATCTTGAAATATTTTTTCAAGGTACTTTTATTGAGTCTAAGTCACATCCAAGTCATAAGTTTAAAAGGTAAAGTCTTGTCAAATCATCATTTGCGGGCATAATTACATAAAAGGTGTTAGTACAAGTGGTTTGATGGCTATTCATGCCATATGTACCTTGGAAAGATAAAAAATAAGAGTGTTGCACAATTCACTTGAATTATGCAAGAGGCCTTTTTAGCTCAAGTGTGTACCTTTTCCCTCTCAAACCTATTCAAATCAAGTCTTATATATTTATCCATCATCCTTCTCCCATTTGCATGATTTTTTGGCCTGCGAACTGGTTTATTTCCCCTCAGGAAAGCTCCAATAAACATCTTCTACAAAACCTTGTTCTGCGCTACGCATCTCCTATGCAGAATCCCCTGCTATGCAAACCCCTGGCTACAAAAATCCCAATGCTTAGATATTTTCTTCTCACCTCATAACCAGTCACCAGTTGTGGTAAACACATGTGAAACCTAACCAATCACACATTGATAACCTGTTAATTCACTTCCCTATCGCACAGTGAAGCTCTCATGTTATTTTGAAACAAACCATAGCCTTGTTAAGCCTGTTGCACAAGCTTACCCATTAGGTATTGAGCATCTTTTCCCCTACCACAGGATCACATCCACCCTACAAAGTTATTCATTCATCCATGACATCATAGGAGAAACATAAGCATAGAGGAAGGAATATGTTGAGGCATGAGCCACATAGCCTCAACTTGGATAACACACCCTGCATTCATATTTTCTTTTGAGAAGGTCGAATGCATTAGATTCTATGAGAAAAATCAAGGATATAACCAACAGCTGACAAGGGAGTTATCCCTAAGCTACAATGGTGTCCAGAAAATAATTGTTGGGGTCATAGTCCCAGTGTTAGAGGATTCAATAATTTTTTCTATAGAGATCTCAATCCTAGGGGAAAGATGGTTTAAAGGTATGCCTTTGGATTCTGCATTTTATATTGATTTCCTTAATCCTAAATACAAAAATCAGAATATAGGAGCCACCATTCCTAGGGAATATGTGTTAGAGCCCTACGAGAAGTTGTTGAGGGTCATACAAAGATATTTCACTTGTGACGGTAAGTTTCATAGGGTGTATGTTGGAAGCAAGCCAAAGCGGAAAGAAAGATGATTTTGGGAAAGAAGGCATGCACGAGGAAAGCGAAAGATGGAAGGAAGAACAACACTCATATATGTGGGGAAGACCTAACAATATTAGGGTTAGGGTTTTTGCATCATATTGTAATGGATGAAGAGCCAGAAACATATAAATATTGATACTTAGGTATCATAGGGGCTTCAGTTCGGGATTCAGAAGATTATCGAGTTTAGCTAGTTATCTATGAGTTGTTGCGATATGTAATATTTTAATGTATGATCTATTTTGTATAAGTTGTTGAGATAGAGAGGATTAAGGGGAGGTAGATATTGAGGGTTGGATCACAGGCTGAGGAGCCTGATGTGATCTAGTCCACCTCATATAGATCTTACCCGACTGAGAAGAATTGTAATGCGCGCGAAACTGTAGATTCGAAAATACTATAATAAAACGACAAGATCCAAATCTTTGTGGACGTATCCTAGGAGGGGGTGAACCATGGTAACATCTGTGTTATGTGATTGAATGCATGTATTCCTTTATTGTCTTTCAGTAGTTACTGTTATTCTTAATGAATGAGTTGTTATATTTCCTTCTTATCCACAATTAATAGTATATCGTGTTTACAAGTTATAATAAGTGGTTCAATATATAGTTCTCACATCTCACACTCAATCCTAGGCTATAGACACATGAGTATTACATCCACCCATTAAATCTATCTCAGGTGAGACTGTGAAACGCATTATGTGCATTGTGTTGCCTTCTGGTTTACCAGGAGGGTTGATAGTTTTAGAGGCTTTGTTGGAAACCCGAACATAAATGAACCCTGGGTCAATAAACTCAGACATAATAGAAGAAGATTACTAATTTAACCAAGAAAAGGTTTCATTTCCGTTGGTAGGAACAAGAGTGGATTGAATAGATGAGATAAGTTGAGAAAGAGAAGAGTAAAGAAAAGAAGAGAGAAATGAGCCTCTATAAGGGGATGTTGAGACCGTGGAATCCCACAAAAGAAGTGATCCGAATTTATGTAGGAACACAATGAAATACAGAAATACGCATAAACACAGAGATGCAGCGGAAGTAAGACTTTATTTCATTGATAACAAATGACTGAAGAATGCTTACAGA
>JZKD02S2325602.1:280263-326293 GCA_000966675.3 Picea glauca
CAAAATGGCCCCGGAAGTTAAACCTGCTAAAAATAGTAAATTGCCAAAATTGCCAGAAAACTGTTTTGAGCCAGTCGGAAAAGGTGGGTGGCCACCAATATCCACCTGGATCAAGAAGAGATCAAAAATTGGCTAAGAAAAAAAGAGTTGGAGTCTGCACAAAAAGATAACAGAAACCCTAGAATAACACCCCGCAAATATCTTGATAAATACGTGTTTATTGATCTGCATGAAGTCTTTTTCTGCGATTTTCCACACTTATTGCAGGAGTGGATACTAAGTTTGAAGGATAATAACGCAATGAACCGGATTCGACAGTTAGAGTGGAATCCAGTATAGATTGAGTAGTTACAGTAGGTGAACAACAAATTCACCTGCACATTGTATTTTTGGCTTGATAGTATTGTGGCAAGATTTATAACAGAGTTTGTAGTAAACACAAAAAAGTTGTACAGTGCAGTGGAGCAAGAGTTTCTACAAGGATCTTGAGGAAGGTACATTAGATTGATGTATACTTCCATTAATATACTGCTATACAACAAAGGTGTAATGACAATGGGTTCAAATAACTAAACTTCCTTGCATGCATGGGGGAAGGGGGGAAGCATTGACAGAAAGAGGAGAAATGGAAGGAGGAAAGGATAATGGAAAGACGGAGGAACCCTTGGACCCGATCATGATGAACGACGACTAGGTCAAGTGGATCTTGGTGACAACTAGAAAGATGTGTAGAAGAGTACCCTACCAATACAAGGTGAATACCAAGAATAGAGTCATAGCCACGAGGGAAGGCTTGGCAAGTGATGAGGAAGAGGTAGAGGATCTCGGGGCTGTGGATAAGATTGAGGAAATCCTGCATGCAACATATGAGAGGAAGACAAGAGGTCCAACAACACAAAGATAAGGCAACAATCCAATCCATATTAATGTCTGTGTGGAACCCATAACCCCATGTGCAACTAATACACCAAAGAGAACGCCACCGTTTAGAAAACCGAAGCTCAGAAGCATTCAGACAAAAGGAAGTACATCTACACAAGGAACAACAACTAGAGGAGAAAGTTCAGGAAACACTAGTCAGGTATCTACACCGCACAGAGGTATTAGTGCATCATTCAGAATGGTAGAACACGATCCCACTATCAAGTTACCAGAATTTCGAGGAGAAGCAATAGAAGACCCTGAAAAGCACTTGTTCATTTGTGCAAAGATATGGGAAGAAAAACAGATCACTTATGAAGATACCAAAATTGCACAGTTAGATATTACGCTAAGAGACCACGCACTAGACTGGTACATGAATCTATACGCAAACAATGCACCTGGGATGATGTTGATAGATATATTAATATCTATTTTTATAAGCTTCCTACACAGGGTTTTTAATTTCTCTTTACTCGTCGCAACCTTTCTCATTTAAATGACACCATTATACGTCGCTTTTTACGTACCTGCTTTTTGATTTCGTTTTCATAACTGCAAGTATGAAAACAAAACAACTTGAATTCATGTTTGATTTCATAAAAGGGTTAATGTTCATATGGTTTATCATCAATTTGTTTTATTTTGTTATGAGCATAGTTGTTTACATGGTATAACTCCTTGGCCTCTAACACACCATTGGTTACATATGTATCAAACCACCACCCATTTAGCATTCGACTAATGAAATGGGATTTTCATTTATAAAAACTTTGATTCAATTATTTGACATTTTGATCAAATCGTGGATATGCATATGTTGGTTTTAAACTGTTATGATTTTTGTACCATTACACTGAGGTGTCATTCCAAGTACAGCCTGGTATAATGTTTTTTCATGGCCTCGATCTATACGATTTTCCTCACACGCATAGCATTAACGCTCCTCCCTAGCATTTCGAGCTGCCTTTGCATTGTGTTGGGGAAGCTCGGGGTAATGGTTCTGTTCCTGTTCTGTCAAAACCTATTGCCAAATACCCTGTCAATCCTACATTTTTAGCCATGGCCCCTGTAGTGAGAATTGAGCCCAACGGTGTCCATACATTGTTATCATTTGATAATTCCCGAGAAGACTTAGAGAGGAATGGCTGGTGGGTCTTTGTTGAAACGTTTTAGGGTTTTAATTTAACATTCGCTCAACAATTCACGCTAACATTCGATGGTTGCAGAGCTAAAATAGGAGATGTCCAGCTTGAATTAAATGAATATTTCATTAGCCAAGCCACCGGTCTGCCAGCCGTGGGACAAAAGTGGTTTAAAAACTCAAAGGTTGAGGAAGTTCCCTGGTCACTGTTGTTTAACTCAAGGAAGATTACCAGCTGCGACAAAGGTATGCCCATTACATATCTAAAACCTAGATGACACGATCTATTAGCTATTGTCAAGCAGTTCATTACCTGTGAGGGTAGATATGGTTTGGTTTTCTTATATCACTTGCGGTTGCTCATGAGTTTTATCAATTTTCCCCTAAACATGCCCTATTTTCTTCTTCGAAGTTTATACAAAATGGAAAAGCATTTTAAAAGGCAGAAATCTGATTCTAGCCTGTTCCACCACTGTTTGATTAAAATTATTATGGTTCATCAGTTGAAGTTAAATGATGATTGTTGGGATGCCTTCCTATTAAGGAATGGTTTTGCTAGCACTGAAATAGGATAGGTTGACAAGTCTTTCATTACACAAACCCTCGTCGAGCCTGCCATCCCTCCTCCTTCGCTCTTTCCCTCTGTGGAACCCTCGACCTATCCGGGCACTACCCAACCCGACACTCTACTTGATTCGTATCCCAAAGGTGGTGGTAAGTCTATTAAAAAATATGCAAAGAAAAAGTGTAAAGGTAATAATGATATCAATTACAAGGGTAAAAGGTCCACGCATTGGGTTTCACGATGTGCTTGAAATAAACCTAATCCCTGTGCAGACCAAAACCCAATTGTGTTAAGCGAGGATTTCGATTCGGAAATTGAACGGTTTCTAACTGAAGAATATCCATATTCATATGGACTTTGCTCTGGTAAACCCTATGATTATGTGATGAACCTTCGACCGTGTCTTAAAGACAACCCCGACTTCCCTGGAATCAAACTCAACAGAGAACCTACAAGTCAAATGGAAAATTCCCCACCTGCTAATACATAGTCTATTCAGCCACAATGCAATGAATGTCAGTCATGGCTCGATAGGTATTACAGAGACATGCCTTTACTTTAGTCTCGGATCAAGTCCTTGGAGGACCAGGTGAATTTTCTAACAAAAGCGAATGGAAGACTACAATCTATAGCCCAAACCAATGATAAAAGACAAAAAACCATAGGGTCTGTTGTTTTTAAGAACGTGGAAGCAACGACTGCCATTGTGAATTTGAAAATTGCTTGATTAAGACGAATCCCTTAATCTAAGGTATGGTGTTTTAAAAATAGTTTTAGGATGATTTTGTCTTTGTTTTTAATTAGAATACATGATTTGTTTGCTCAAATTACATCTAGTCTGTTTTGATTGATTTAATAAAACATGATTCTAGTTATAATTATAACTAGCTACAGAATCGTGAGATTCTGTAGCTAGTTACTAAAATTTGAATTTCCTGTTTTTACAACCAAAATGCAATCTGAAATCATTTATTCTTGTGTTTACAGGTACATACAATTTCTAAAGAAGATTTGAATCACTGGCGGCATCTCTCAGCATGCTATTTTCTTTACGTGGTTTTAGAATAGGCTGTTAGTTTTGATAGCAATGAGAATCTGGGAGGTTGCATCCCCCACAATTTTTGGAACAAATTTGATGATATCCACAGGAAACGTTTTGATCCTGTAGCCTATATAAATGCATTTTTTTGTAAAATAAGGACGATCGCTGCCTGGGAGAAGAAACTCTGTATTTATGATTGACAGACTTGAATGGAATTTGATATTAGCACAACTTTAGCTTCGATATATCGTATTTTTGTTCAAGTTTTGTTCATTTTGATTTGTAATTAAATTGTGACTACTTTAGATATCATGGTTTATTACAGATTAATGTGATGAAATTTATATGATGTCCGTGTTTTATGTCTCTCATATTATATACAACAATTAATATGTTCAAATTTGATGATTAGAAGATTAATCTTCTCTATTCAATGAGCAGCTATATACAAATTTTTACAGCCAGATTTGTCTTAATGTGATCATTTGTAAAATCATAAAATTGTTGTCACTACTTCTCTTATGTTATGTTATTAGCATTCGATCATTACTGCTTCACGTGTATGAGAAGCATTTGGAAAATTTGGTGCAGGCAGGCCTCATCAAACAACAAAATCAGATGCTATACACAAGACAAATAGGAGATGTGATTACAGGTTAGTTCGCTTGTTTTATTTTATTAGTTAAATTAATATAGGAATTTCCTGTGGTCTAAATACATTGTATTGTTTGTTATCTTTGTTTTTCAATTAGATAGTTTCTATTTCATTTCTTGTTCATAAACATTATAAAAATAAATCAAAAAGGCTGAGTGATAGTTTTGTTGTTGTTAAATAAATCAATTCATATTTGATTTTCGCAGATTTCGATCAAAATTTGCATTCTATAAATGTTGTACATATATCAGAGATATAATCATATTGTAGATATAATAAGTAGAGATATTTCGTAAATATTAGTTAGCAAACTGTAAGTATATATTAGATTTGTATATAGTTTTTAGCGAGTGTTTTTCATTAAATTATTTTCTTTATTTTTGTTTTTTTCACTTTCATAGGACTCAGATCGGCCAACAGAGCCACTAAACCTGTCGGAATGGATTAATCCAAATGGCTTGGGTTAAGTAGACAACCCCAGACCAGATTCACTCCTCCAGTTGACGAGCAGTCAATTTTGCCCGCCAACAAATGGCGCTAGAAGGAGGACCTGAAAATTATTAATGGCACGAGGTGGTCGTAAGACTCCTCCACCACCTACCCGCTCACCTATAGTGACTAGAAGTCATTCAAACGACAACATCGTCCCTCAAACAACAACCACATCAAACGATGATCTACGGATCACAGTTGAACTAGTAACTCCAAATCCTACAGGTGGTGACATACAAGAGATTGCCCGCCAATCTCTCATAAGAACACACAGTGCCTTCACCCGTTTAAGACAACCAAACCACCCTTTGGACCAACCATTAGACTTCTCTGATATCAGAGAACAACTTGGAGGTACCGACCTCACTTTAAACCCTACAGATCCAATCCTCACTCCTGCAACAGGAGGATCTGGTATACCACCATCACCACCTCCTTCATCTCCTTCTTCTTCTGGAGAAGAGTCCTCTGACGAAGGCAGTTCCCCATCCCAACCTTCGAAACCACCCACACCTATGGCCAACCAGAACAATCCCGCTAGACCCTAGCTCGACCAAGATGCATGGCCATACCTGGGCCTCAGCATCCCTTAGCTAAACACCCAGAGAAGTGGCTCCCTAAATTTGACCCGGACTCTAAACAGATCGCCAAAGATCACATCAAATTTTTTATTTTATCCATTAGATTCCGTAGTGTTGAGCACGAAGACGTAGTCTATAGATTGTTTCCCTACACCTTTGAGGGAAATTCCTCTACCTGGTAATTTTCCCAACAACCCCATACCATCGTGTCATGGGAGAAGTTTGAATCCTATTTTCTTGAGAAGTTTGGAGACGACAAGTCCCCAGAAGTTCTAGTCATGGAGCTTTCTAGTTTAATAATGAACCCCAAAGAGAAGATCAAATACTTTAATCAAAGATTCTTAACACTAAAGAACCGAATCCCTATGGATTCGATGCCTGCCAATAATCTTATCATAGCGTATTATACGAAAGCCTTACATCAAAGCATAGCCATTTGGGTAAAGAGATCTAAGAAAGCCACGTTGTTAGAAGCCTTCGAAGAGGCCATTCATATTGAGAAAGACATCCTCAGCTTAAAAGACACTACTAGCAATGAAATAGAGACTAGTTCATCTTCCAAAAAGAAAATTTAAATCCTCCCTAGAGCTTCCCAAAACAAAGCACAACCAGAAAGATCAGATTTAGAAAACTTACAGAAAGTCATTCAAAAATTGTCCAATCAAGTTATAGATTTGAAAAGGATGGGTAAAGAAGCTTCTTCAAGAAAAGGGCCCTACAAACCCCCATTTAGGAAGCCTTTTCCCACCAACCGACCTAATTCAAATACTGAAGGCCTAAATCTAGAAAGCCTGGAATTTGCTATTCAAACGATTCTAGAAGCACAAGATAACTTGATGCCTCCTGAGATCCCTGAGGAAGTAGCAGAACAAGAGACAGTAGAAGAAGATGAATCCTCTCTGAACATTTTTGGACATTTCTCGGATAGTATTTTTCAAGCTAATTTCGAAACAGTACATACTTACAATACTAGGAGTAAGACAACAAACAAGACTTCTTCTGAAATCACTACAACTTTGCCCCCAAAATAGTCTAAACCAACTGAGACTAAACAGAATTATGTAAACCCAAGATTAGATTATGATTTTGTTTAAGATCTAAAAAAGTTAAGGGCTAATATTTATGTTTATGAATTATTAAAATTCCCGTTTCTTCTACAAAAAAATGCTACAGAATATTGCAGAGAACAAAAAAAATGGCAATCCAAGCAATAACAAAGGTTTTCAGAACAACCCCAAAGTTCCTCAAAAGGCCTCCACCAAGACTACTTTTGATTCTCACGAGAAAAGAGACCTTCCTGTAAATAATGTAACAAATGTAGATAAATTAGTTTTAGAGGCTGTGAGTAAAAAGAAACAAGCTTTTGCCATTAATACTCGCAGAAATGCCCCTCCGTTTTTGTTAACTTTTGAAATCTTCAATTGGAACGTGCACAACTGTATGGTAGATTCAGGAGCGTCAGCTAACGTAATGTCGTGGTCTGTGTGTCAAAAGATTAATTCTAAAGTTCAACCATCCCCCTTGAAGATCATCCAGCTTGATCAAACTAGTGTTAAAGTTATAGGTGAATTAAGAAATGTGCTTATAAGATTGTCATCTAACCCTAAAGTTCATCAAGTGATTGATATTATTGTTGTAGATATCCCAGAAGTTTATGGTTTGTTTTTAAGTAGAGACTGGTCAGAACAACTACACGACTATTTTGTGATGGATTGGTCTCACCTGTGGCTGCCCAAGAATGGAAATCCCAACAAAATCAAGGTAAATCGTGAATGTTACCTAAATTTCACAGTGACAGATTTAAATGATCCCAATGAGACATTTACACCTTCTGTCGATTCACCTGAAATACAAGGGATGGATACCTTTTTCGAAAATTTCATGGCCGAAACTTCCGCTATCACTAATCCGGAACAACAATCTGAAATTTTGACGTATATGCAGCCAACAACTTCTACCCAATGGTCACATGTACCCGAAAAAAATCAAATATGGTCTCTTTACTTTGACGGGTCAAAATCCAAAGAAGGAGCTGGAGCAGGCTGCGTGATTATTGATCCAGCAAGTAACAAAACCATGATTGCGTGTAGGTTAGAGTTTGAATGTACAAACAACACAACAGAATATGAGGCTTTATTGCAAGGCCTCAGAAAAGAATTAGATATGAACATTCAAAATTTGATTGTCTTTGGCAATTCAGAAATTGTGGTTAGACAGGTAAAAAATTCTATCCACTGTTTATCTCCACACCTTAAAATCTACCAATCTGAGGTATGGAATTTGATGAATAATTTTTCTGCATTTAACATAAATTCTATTCCTAGATTGAATAACTCAGAAGCTGACTTGTTATCTAATGTAGCTTCGAAACTTTTTCTTGCAGAAGGCTTGTCTCCGAATGCATTCTCGCTCAAACTGTTGTTCAGACCATCCGTCCCCGACAACATCACGAATTGGAGAGTCTTCGATGACGATCATTAGATTATAAGTTTCCTACATATGGAAGAAACTTTCCAGGGCGCAGTAATCGACGAAGGTACTCATGATGAAAATCTTCATGACTTCATGGTAATACCAGATCCGAGATCTCCTGAATCTTCATCAGACGGGGTAAATTCTATCCCTAAATCTGTAGTTAGATTAGAAAAAATTTATGATCTTCAGGACAAGTTCAAAAAATCAGTGAACTGTAAAACGAATAGTTCCTCTTTAACCCATGAAAAAGTAAACTTGGGAACTAAAGACAATCCACAGTGCATTAATTTAGGGGTGGGATGTTCTGAACAATAAAAAGCAGCGTTTATTAAATTGTTTAAGTAATTCAAAGATGTTTTTTCTTGGACATACGACGACCTAAAAACCTTTGATCCTAACATCATACAACATGTTATTCCTATGAAACCCCAAACCCAATCTTTTCAACAAAAGTTAAGGAAAATGCATCCAAAACTCGAACCTACTGTCAAGAAGGAATTAAATAAAAACTCTTGAACTCTATGATAATCTTCCCAGTTAGGCACATGCAGTGGGTCTCTAATATTGTCCATGTCCGGAAGAAGAGTGGTGAAATTCAACTATGTGTTGATTTCCGAAATCTTAATCGAGCATTTGATAAAGACAACTACCCTGTTCCACCTATGGAACAAATCCTTCAACAGGTATCTGGTTCTGAAAGATTATCCTTATTGAATGGTTTTTCAGGGTATAACCAAGTCCTGATGTCCCCTCTAGATCAACTTAAAACCACCTTCCACACTCCATGGGGCACCTACGCTTATAGGAAGATGCCCTTTGGACTCATAAATGATGGTGCCACTTTCCAGAGAGTGATGGACATCACTTTATGAGGCTTAATCAATCAATCTATCGTATTTTACCTAGATGACGCTATTGTCTTCTCAAAAAACAAAGCAGATCATCTAGCTCATTTAAGATCCGTTCTACAGTGATGTCATAAGTATGACATTTCTTTGAATCCTAAAAAATCTATCTTTGCAGTAGAACAAGGTAAGCTCTTAGGATTTATTGTATCAAGCGAAGGGATGATTATCGACCCTGAAAGAACTCAATTCATTTCAAAACTTCCCTCTCCCTCGTCAAAAATGTCTATGCAATCTTTCTTAGGTCAGATAAACTTTGTCAGGAGATTCATCCCCAGTTTTTCAGAAATGGTGAGACAATTACAAAACCTAATAAAAAAGGACGTACAATACCATTGGGGACCTTTAGAAAACCAGGCTTTGAATTCAATAAAAAAATCCATAATAGACGCTCCTTCTTTAATGAGCCCTGACTTTTCGCAAGACTTCACTCTCTACACATTCGCTTCTGACCGCTCTTATGCTGTTGTCCTAACTCAAAATAATGCTGAAAACAATGAAGTCCCAATTGCCTTTATGAGCTCAGCCTTCAAAGGTGCAAAACTTAATTACCCAGCAGTAGATCAACAAGCCCATGCTATTTTTAAAGCAGTAAAGCACTTTCGATATTATCTTTTGAAATCTAGGACGAAAATCATTGTTCCTTACTCGACCGTCAGAAATATGTTAGTACAGAAAGAACTAGGAAAAAAGAGGGCAAACTGGGTCACATCCTTGCAAGAGTACGACATAGAAATCACCCCAGCACAAATAGTGAGAGGACAAGGGTTATGCAAGTTAGTCGCTGACTCAGCTGCAAGACAACAAGAGGAAAATGATATGTCAAATCCAGGACAACATTACCAAAATTCAATCTGTTGTGCACAAAACCCTGTTAGTCCCTGGTATGATGATACAAAATTTACTCTTGAACATGGGTCAGCTCCCCGTCACCTGGATCCCACAAAAAGAAGAGCGCTAATATTAAAATCTACTTCCTTTCAGTTGATTAATGGTATTCTATTTCATCAAAATTTTGATGGAGTACTAATGCATTGTCTTGAGAAAGATGAAGCAAAAAAGGTCTTATTGGAATTGCACGTAGGAGAAGCTGGTGGGCATTTTGGTGGAGATACCACTACCCATAAAGTATTAAGAGTAGGTTACTACTAGCCCACACTTTTTAAATATGCTCATGCTTTGTGTCACAAATGTGTTATTTGTCAAAAAGCGCCCGGATGGATACAAAAATCAACCTTCCCTCTGCAACCTGTTTCAGTAGACTCCCCTTTTCAGCAGTGGGGTCTTGATATTATAGGTCTGATCAATCCGCCATCCTCACAATAGCATAAGTTTGTCATAACAACCATGGATTACTTCACTAGGTGGTCTGAAGCCGCCCCATTAAAAGTTGTAAATACCAGTCAGGTAATAACCTTCATGAATTCAAATATTATTACTCGTTTTGGTATCCCTGACTGCCTGGTATTTGATAACGCTTCCTATTTTTCGTCTCTTGAGATGAGCGATTTCTCTCTAAAAAAAGGAATTAAACTAAAATATTCTGCCAGCTATTACCCTCAAGGCAACGGATTGGCAGAATCAACTAATAAAAATCTGATTAAAATTATCAAGAGAACGGTATCTGAAAACCCTAAAAATTGGCATAATGCACTGTTAAATGCAATCTGGGCTGATAGAGTGACTCCAAAAACTGTTGTGGGTAACTCACCCTTCTTTCTCATTTACGACAGAGAGACAATTCTACCACCACATAATCTCCTTCCCTCTCTGTAGCTATCGCATAAAATACAAGAAGAGGATTGTCCCCCTTTGGAGAATCGAATTAATGCGTTGTTAAAATTAGAAGAACTGAAGGCTCAAGCAAAACAGAAATTGGATCAACATCAACTCGTTGTTAAAAGTTGGTTTGATTCCAATTCTGCCTCTGACAGAAATTTTGAGGTGGGTGACCTTGTCCTGAAATGGGACAAACCGCATGAGGGAAAAGGAGAGCATACAAAGTTTTAGAACTTGTGGCTAGGACCATTCTTGATTGCTGAAAAATTGGGTCCCATCTCTTTCCGATTATAGAGTCTAGAGGGACAGCCAGACACCTATCCAGTGAATGGCCAAGCTCTAAAAAGGTATTTCACCTAATGAAAATTCTGTGTACACTATGTAAATATTTTTGTTTTGCTTGATTTTCATTTTTCTTTGTTGTTTTGGCTTTGATTCTTCCCTTATGCTTACCGGTTTTTATTTTGAAACACACATACCTGCATCATGAACTATTTCAGACAAAGAGAACAGAAAAATTTCTCCTCTGAAATGACTACTGAAGACTGTTAAAACATCAATTATGATATTTTTCTGAAATTTGCAGTCGTGTTAAAGAAAGCTTGTTGTTTGAAAAGTGTTTCTTGATTTTAATCTGTAACTGAATCTTTTCACGATCATCCATAAAAAATTTCTTCTTACGCTATCCCTGTTCCTTAAGAGAACAACTCAGAGAGGTATCCCCACCTTTGAAGGTCGTTTTATAAACAAACTATCTCTAAATCTTAATGAAGGACAGTTAAAAAAAAAAAAAAAAATTCTCTCAAGGTCTATAATTTATTAAAATATGTCCAAAATATCAGGATTTTCAGTGTCACCCCGCTCGATTAAATATCTTTAAAACTAAATAAATCTTCAGAGAGCTATGGGAAGTGCTTGTAAACCTGCCGGGATACTGAACAGGTCTGCTGGTAGCAGGTAAATACATGCATGACGCCAAGATAACTTCGTCGGGGTACTGAACAGGCCCGCTGACAGCGAAGCAATGTCAGGTATATGAAAATTCTCAGATATGAAATCTTTTGACCTTAAATGTCCTTCATTCTGATCTGGAACTTCTTGGCAGGATACAGATATCGGAGTGGGTTAAATAGCATCCCTGTCGATGCTATGGATGCCTGCTGGCAGCAGCGGCTTTGTCAATAGTATTGAAGATTTTAACTTTAACATCGTGACTCTCTTTTGTCAAGATTGTCATCAGTTTTCGTGTTTTAAAATAACAAGCAATCTAAAACTGGATTTTTTTATGATTGATAACGATGTTCAAACAATGTCTTGGTTGTTTTCGAGTTGAAGTTTTTCTGATTATCCTAATCTGGACTTGTTCGTTTGACATAGATAATTGCTTCTACCAGTGTGTCACCATTGTTGGCAGCTATATTAATCTCTATTTTTATAATATGCCTACACAGGGTTTTTAATTTCTCATTACTCATCGCAACCTTTCTCATTTAAATGACACCATTATACGTTTCTTTTTATGTACCTGCTTTTCGATTTCGTTTTCATAACTGCAAGTATGAAAATGAAATAGTTGGAATTCATGTTTGATTTCATCAAAAGGTTAATGTTCATATGGTTTATAATCGATTTGTTTTATTTTGTTATGAGAATAGTTGTTTTCATGGTATAACTCCTTGGCCTCGAACACACCATTGGTTACATATGTATCAAACCACCACCCATTTAGCATTCGACTAATGAAATGGGATTTTAATTTATAAAAAATTTGATTCAATTATTTGACATTTTGATCAAATCATGGATATGCATATGTTGGTTTTAAACTGTTATGATTTTTGTACCATTACACCAAGGTGTCATTCCAAGTATAGCCTGGTATGATGTTTTTGCATGGCCTCGATCTATACGATTTTCCTCACACACATAGCATTAATGCTCCTCCTTAGCATTTCGAGCTGCCTTTGCATTGTGTTGGGGAAGCTCGGGGCAATGGTTTTGTTCCTGTTCTGTCAAACCCTATTGGCAAATACCCCGTCGATCCTATGTTGTTAGACATGGCCCTTGTAGTGAGAATTGAGCCCAACGGTGTCCAGACATTGTTATCATTTGATAATGCCCGACAAGACTTAGAGAGGAATGGCTGGCGGGTCTTTGTTGAAAAGTTTGAGGGTTTTAATTTAACATTCGCTCAACAATTCGCGCTAACGTTTGATGGTTGCAGAGCTAAAATAGGAGATGTACAACTTGAATTAAATGAAGATTTCATTAGCCAAGCCACCGGTCTGCCAGCCGTGGGACAAAAGTGGTTTAAAAACTCAAAGGTTGAGGAAGTTCCCTGGTCACTGTTGTTTACCTCAAGGAAGATTACCAGCTGTGACAAAGGTATGCCTGTTACAACTCTAAAACCTAGATGGCATGATCTGTTAGCTATTGTCAAGCAATTTGTTACCTGTGAGGGTAGATATGGTTTGGTTTTATTATATCACTTGCGGTTGCTCATGATTTTTATCTATTTTCCCCTAAACATGCCCTATTTTCTTCTTCGAAGTTTATACAAAATGGCAAAGCGTTTTAAAAGGAAAAAATCTGATTCTAGCCTGTTCCACCACTATTTGATTAAAATTATTATGGTTCATCAGTTGAAGTTAAACGGTGATTGTTAGGACGCCTTCCTGTTAAGGAATGGTTTCACTAGCACTGAAATAGGGTAGGTCGACAAGTCTGTGTTACAAAAACCCTCATCAAGCCTGTCATCCCTCCTCCTTCGCTCTTGCCCTCTGTGGAACCCTTGACCTATCCAGGCACTACCCAACCCGACACTCGACCTGATTCGTATCCCAAAGGTGGTGGTAAGTCTGTTAAAAAATCTGCAAAGAAAAAGTGTAAAGGTAATAGTGATATCAATTACAAGGGTAAAAGGGCCACGCGTTGGGTTTCACGATGTGCCTAAAATAAACCTAAGCCCCGTGCAGACCAAAACCCAATTGCGTTAAGAGAGGATTCTGATTCGGAAATTGAACGGTTTCTAACTGAAGAATATCCATATTCGTATGGACTTTGCTCTGGTAAACCCCATGATTATGTGACGAACCTTCCATCGTGTCTTAAAGACAACCCCGAATTCCCTAGAATCAAAATCAACAGAGAACCTACAAGTCAAATGGAAAATTCCCCACTTGCTAATACACAGCCTATTCAGCCACAATGCAACGAATGTCAGTCATGGCTTGATAGGTATTACAGAAACGTGCCTTTACTTCAGTCTCGGATCAAGTCCTTGGAGGACCAGGTGAATTTTCTAACAAAAGAGAATGGAAGACTACAATCCGTAGCCCAAACCAATGATAAAAGACAAAAAACCATAGGGTCTGTTGTTTTTAAGAACGTGGAAGCAGCGGCTGCCATTGTGAATTTGAAAATTGCTTGATTAAGACGAATCCCTTAATCTGAGGTATGGTGTTTTAAAAATAATTTTAGGATGATTTTGTCTTTGTTTTTAATTAGAATACATGATTTGTTTGCTCAAATTACATCTAGTCTATTTTGATTGACTTAATAAAACATGATTCTAGTTATAATTATAACCAGCTACAGAATCGTGAGATTCTGTAGCTAGTTACTAAAATTTGAATTTCCTGTTTTTACAACCAAAATGCAATCTGAAATCATTTATTCTTGTGTTTTTACAGGTACATACGATTTCTAAAGAAGATTTGAATCGCTGGTGGCATATCTCAACATGCTATTTTCTTTATGTGGTTTTAGAATAGGTTGTTAGTTTTGATAGCAATGAGAATCTGGGAGGTTGCATCCCCCACAATTTTTGGAACAAATTTGATGATATCCACAAGAAACATTTTGACCCTATAGCCTATATAAATGTATTGTTTTGTAAACTAAGGACGATCGTTGTCTGGGAGCAGAAACTATGGATTTATGATTGACAAACTTGAATGGAAGTTGATATTGGCACAACGTTAGCTTCGATATATCGTATTTTTGTTCAAGTTTTGTTCATTTTGATTTGTAATTAAATTGTGACCTCTTTTGATATCATGGTTTATTACAGATTAATGTGATGAAATTTATATGATTTCCATGTTTTATGTCTCTCATATTATATACAACAATTACTCTGTTCAAATTTGATGATTAGAAGGTTAATCTTCTTTATTCAATGAGCAGTTATATACAAATTTTTACGGCTCGATTTATCTTAATGTGATCATTTGTAAAATCATAAAATTGTTGTCACTACTTCTCTTATGTTCTATTATTAGCATTTGATCATTACTGCTTCACGTTTATGAGAAACATTTGGAAAATCTGGTGCGAGTAGGCCTCATCAAATAACAAAATCAGATGTTATACACAAGACGAATAGGAGATGAGATTGCAGGTTAGTTCGCTTGTTTTATTTTATTAGTTAAATTAATATAGGAATTTCCTGTGGTCTAAATACATTGTATTGTTTGTTATCTTTATTTTTCAATTAGACAGTTGCAATTTCATTTCTTGTTCATAAACATTATAAAAATAAATCAAAAAGGCCGAGTGATAGTTTTGTTGTCATTAAATAAATCAATTCATATTTGATTTTCGCAGATTTTGATCAAAATTTGCATTCTGTAAATGTTGTACATATATCAGAGATATAATCATATTGTAGATATAATAAGTAGAGCTATTTCGTAAATATTAGTTAGCGAACTGTAAGTATATATTAGATTTGTTTATAGTTTTTACCGAGTGTTTTTCATTAAATTATTTTCTTTATTTTTGTTTTTTTCACTTTCATAGGACTTAGATCGGCCAACGAAGCTGCTAAACCCATCAGAGTGGATTAATCCAAATGAATTGGGTTAATTAGACAACCCCGGACCGGATTCACTCCTCCAGTTGACGAGCGGTCAATTTCGCCCACCAACAGACGACAAGGACACTGACATATATTAAGAAGATATTGATAAATGAGTTCTAGAAACTGAATTCAGAGGATCAATACATGAATGAGATGATCGAAATTTGACAGAAACCAAGAGAATCTGTTTGGGAAATTGACCAGCGATTCAAGTGGTTAAAAGGAAAGTTGAAGTATCTCATGACCGATATAAAACATAGACACATGTTCATCAATTCACTACTACCACACTTAAAATACCCATTGCGACAACAAAAGTTTCAGATGCAGGAAGAGGCTCTACATGCAGCCCTGCAAATGGAAGAAAACCAATATCAACAAACAAACCCAGTTATCGAAGAACTAAAGGAGGATTTGAAGAACTTAACATTTCAGCTAAATCAGAATAAGAGTAAGGACAAACGAGAAGCCATTTGGTGTACTACATGAAGGATGGAAGGACACCAAAAAAATGAATGTCTGACATTCATGCAATATAAGGCAACATGAATGCCAAATCCATTACCAACAGGAGGATTATGGTGTGAAATATGCAAGAAACCAAGTCACGATCCTTATCATTGCACGATGATGCAAAAATACTAGACAATCCCAAAGACTTCATATTGTGATTTTTGCAAGTCAATGGGCCACAAAGACAGAGATTGTAGAACCATGGAGCTGATGAGAGAGAGAACATCGGATGCATATAGAGTGTAGGCATAAATGATGTCTGGGCAAGCCACACCACAGTTTAATCAAGTTCCAACTCCATACAACACTACACAACAACAGTATAATACTGCACAACAACCATATAATAACACACAACCACAATAAAACACAACACAACCTCAGTACAATACCTTGCAGTACAATTAGGCACCTTAGTACAATGCGCCAAGAGGATATCTAGCAGGCTACAGAGGTGGAGGATGAGCCATGATAGGTTTCAAACAAGGTAGAGGACCGATGGTATGTCAAAATTGTCAACAACCGAGACATTATGCAAGGGAATGCCCACTTCTACCAGAAACATGCATGTATTGTCACGCATTTAACCATGATACAGAGGAATGTCTGACACTACTAGTAAAGATTTAGGAAAAAAGGAATCAGAACAACCATAATGTTCATTTTATTATAGCCGAAGCAAGGGATGAAGGACAAAACATCAACATCTTCACTGATGGAGGATCTGAAATAGGAAATGACACAGTCCGACAAGAGCCAGTACAAAACCAATGGGTGAAGAAGAACACTGAACCAAGGAAACAGTTCGACGCACATAATGAGAAGAAAATATTTAAGGAAGTCATAAAATAATTTTAGAAAGAAGACATGGCATCAACTTCAATTGCAAAACAAAACAAGGAAGCACTAGAGTATGAGATGCCTCCGTTATTGGATCATACCAACGAAATGCAACCCATGGGACAAGTAAGTACAATCAAAGGATTTTTGCAATCATGTGTAAAAGTATTGAATGATCCATCATCTATAAAAATATTGCAAAACATATTATAAAAATTCAGCACTGAGACAGAAGGCAAACTAGAACAAAAAACAGTCAATCACCTACATACAATAAGAAGAACTAGTAGGGAGTTCAGACTAAATTCCAACATCGAATATTTCAATATGGGAGATATCATACTAGATCTAGGATCTGAAATTAATGTATTACCAAAGAAGACATGGAAATGCATGGGAGATCCCATATTAGGATTTTCACATGTTCAATTGAAACTACCAAACCAACACAGAGTCCTACCAATTGGTAGTCTAAAAGGAGTGACAATAGACCTGGATTGAGTGCGCACTAAAGCATATTTTGAAGTCATTGAAATAATGGACGAAACAAAACCATATCCAACATTACATGGTTTGGATTGGGCGTGTGACAACCAGGCCATAATCAATCTCAAGATGAAGAAAATGACATTTGTTTGGAGAATACAGGGTCATCGTGCCATTAGACCCATCAAAAGGGGAGATGTTTGTAGAACCTACTTGCTTAGAATTAGAGAAAATCAGCCAGTTGTACAGAACAACTGCGTGCGATGAGGATTACATAAACCCAACTACATATGGGATACTCAGTTGGAAGAGCATTACTTCATGTGCATCAGACTCAGATATCATTTTAGAGAACTAGAAACAAAGGATACATGAAGTTTCCATGAGAAGATGTGCACGAATAAACCATATAGTAAGATGGGTAGGCACAGAGATAAGGGAACCACCTAGTTTCCATGGAATAAATGATTTAGAAACATTCTTGGCACAGTATGAAGATGAAGTCTTAGAGAATCAGAGATTGATAGCACTTGATATAGAACTCAAGGCCACACCAGAAATATGGTGGGGCGCGCACAAAGAGATGATCACAGATTGGTACCAATGTAAGCGGTTACTGAGCATAAGGTTTGATGCAGAACAGAAAAACAACAAGCAACAGAAGTATGATGGACAAGGGGCACCAACAGAACACTTGGAGGAGTGTAGAATGATGTGGAAAATGACACCCCCAGAGGAATGGCCTCATCATTTTATACACACCCTAGAGGGAATACCAACGAACTGGTATACAGACCAAGAATTGAGCAAAGGAACTGTGACCTAGATGACATTGCAACATAATTTTATTGTAACTTTCTCATTCGAGCATGAGAACCCCAACATGGTATCCACTCTTAAATAGATAAGAGAAGTGATATTCATCAAATAACTAGAAGTAGAACTTATCACAGAAGAACAACAACAAAACAAATAGACAGTCAAAGAATTGTTGTCATGTTACCATGTGCAAGAGGAAGCACCAAATGAAGATGATCCATGCGATATTCAGATCGAAGAAGAAAAAGGTAAAAGATAAGTGGAGGGACCACCTATAGAATCATAATTTATTGCCACACCGATCAAGGTAAAGAAATTCAACATTGGGACAGTTGAGAATCCCAAAATGGCAAACATTGGAGATTACTGGGATGAGAAAATAGTGGAAAGCATAATAGAGTTATTGCGCGAATACAATGGCCTGTTTCCCACAACACTTACAGAGATGAAGGGTATAGAAGGAGATCTAGGAGAGATCGATTAGACAACGACCATACAAAATGAAGCTAGTATATAAGAAGAAATTCAAATATGAGATCAATAGGATGCTCAAAGCCGACATCATATAACCAGTCAAAGAATCAGAATGGATAAGCCCTGTGGTAGTGCAGGACAAGAAACAAGGAGGGATAAGGATATGAATCAAATTGAATTTGAATGATGCATGCCTACATAACCCGTTCCCTACACCTTTCATGGATGAAGCGCTAGAGAACGTAGGCGGACATGAAGCTTACTCATTCACTAATGGATTCTCAGGCTACCATTAGATTAAGATAACACAGAAAGATAGATACAAAACCACATTTGCGACCAAATGGGGATCCTACCAGTACACAGTCATGCCATTTGGACTGAAGAATGCACCAACAAGATTCTCCAGAGTAGTCATCGTTGTGTTTAAGGAATTCATCCACCAGTTTTGTGAAGTATACCTGGACGACTGGACAGTCTATAGTTTGTTGAAGGACCATGTAGAAGTCTAACGAATGATGTTAGAGAGATGTAGGCAGTGTCATATATCATTGAACATAAAGAAATGCATATTCATAACATCGTTTGGGATACTATTGGGCCATATAGTATGAAAAAAAGGTTTATTAGTAGATCTTGCAAAGATTGCAGTAATTATTAACTTACCACCACCAAAAACAATACGTCAGCTAAGAGAAATGTTGGGACATATAGGATACTATAGGAAATTTATCAAAGGGTATGCGCAGATTACCACGCCAATGGAAAAACTATTAAGAAAAGATACAAAGTTTCAGTGGAATGAAAAGTGTCAACACGGTCTGGATACCCTTAAGGAAAATATGGTCACCACACCAATATTAGTATTTCCAAACTGGGAGAAGACATTCCACGTGCATGTAGATGCATATTCCATAGCACTTGGAGCTATCTTGGCCCAACCAGAAGAGGGATATTTGGATCATCCCATAGCCTTTGCAAGCAGAAAACTATCAAAATCATAACAGAACTACAACACCACAGAGGGCCAAGGCCTTGCTATGGTCTACGCACTGCAAAAGTTCAAACACTACTTATTGGGAAAACTCTTTAATATGTTCACAGATCACTCAACCTTGAAATACCTAGTCAACACACCAGTTTTGGGGGGGATAATTTGTCGATGGTTATTGATATTTCAAGAATTTGAATTTGAAGTAATAGTCAAGCCAGAAAAATTGAATGTAGGACTTGCCCCCCTGTCAAGAGTCACAAATGGAGAAGAACCTACAAATTTAGAAGACAACTTCCTGGATGCATAGTTATTATCAATCGAGATCGCTGATGAATAATTCACATATATTATTTAGTACTTGAGCACAGGCACTGCACCATAGGAATACAACATTGTGCAGACGAAAAACCTGGTAGTCCAGGTTGTAGACTATCAACTGATCACAGGACACTTATAAAAAATGGGCCCAGATAACATCTTGAGAAGGTACGTGTTAGAGAACGAAAGACCAATATTCTTAACAGAATCCCATGAGGGAATAGTAGGAGGACATTACAAAGGAAAATATATCGCGCATAAGGTATTACACGTAGGACTATGGTGGCCAAGGATTCATAGAGACTCGAAGGAGTACTGTCAAAGATGCGATGTATATTAAAGGGTAGTTAAATCCAACAGAAGGGACTAGATGCCATTACAACCACAAATAACTTTGCAGGCATTCGATAAGTGGGAAATAGAATTTGTGGGACCAATCAACCCACCAACAAAACGTACAGGAGCTAGGTACATTATCACCACGACAGAGTACCTAACAAGATGGGTGGAAGCCACACCCATGAAGGATTGCAGCATAGAAACAACAACACACTTACTATTTGAACAAGTAATCACTCGATTTGGGTGCCCAAGATTTTTGATGAGAAACCAAGGAACACAGTTCATAAACAAGACCATCCATGCTATGACTGAAGAGTTTGAAGTCCATCATCATAAGATCACACCATATCACCCACAGGAAAATGGCACAGTGGAAGCATTTAACAAAATCTTGGAGAATGCACTGACAAAGATTTGTTACGTCAACAGGGATGACTAGGACCTCAAAGTACCAGTAGTATTATTGGCCTATAGGACTACGTGAAAAATGTTGACAAGGCACATGCCATTTAAACTGGTCTATGACCAAGAAGCAATGGTGCCATTAGAATTTTTAGTACCCAGCTTGCACGTAGCAACAATCACACATATGACAGAATGAGGTGCAGTACAGGAGTGACTAAATTAGTTAATGACCATGGAGGAAGACGAGATATTAGCAAGGTTTCATCAACAAGTTCATAAAGCAAGGGAAAAAACTTGGCATGATAGACACATCAAGAAGAAAACCTTCAAGGAACGATATCTAGTACTGATGTATGAAAAAAAATCATTTCAACACCTAGGAAAGCTCTGAATGCACAGGCTAGGACCATACAAAGTAAAAACTATTACAGATGGAGGAGTATTGCAGTTGAAAGACTTATCAGGAACATAACTTAGAGGGATGATCAACGGAAACTGAATGAAGCTATACAATGACAGTCGACTACCCACCGCGTAGTAAAAAAAAATTAAAAATAAAAAAATGATACCAACAGGATAATTAAAACAATACCAATAGAGGTGCAGTGCACCAAAAGAAGAAATAACATGCATACTTAGAGAAACAGACTCGGTGAGTATCAAGATAACGATTGGGGAAAAAGGGAAACAAGGGGAAAACAAAAAAACGACAAAAGCAGTACGAAAAGACAGAGGTATATGGGATTAAATGACAGAAAGGACCAATGGGACTCCAAATTAATCACACCAACTAGAATCGGCAAGGCAGATTAATGGAAAGTATGAAAGAGACATAGGTGCATTGAACCCATAATTAAGGAAGTGTTCTCGACAAGCTTCATACGAAGCCTATACAACACACGAACGTGGGAGAAAAGAGTCCATTTGTGAAAGGAGAACAGACAAAGAGCGATAGAGGTTAAGGAGTACATAGTCAAGTTCACAGAGGTCACAAAGACCATTCAAACTCAGCAAACATTAAACATTCACCACCATGGCACCACCAAAGCATGCAGAAGCAAGACAGAGTGCCAAACAACCCAGAGTTAGAACCAGGTCATGGGTACAATTGGAAGAAGGAAAAAAATAGTCGTCGAAGATCGTCAACGTCGATGAAATCCCATCCCTAGACACAATACCGGTGAACCCCACACCTATAGTGGAATAAACCCAACAACCAACACTGGAGGGCATGAATATAGATAGTCTGATAGAGGTATAGGAGCAACAGAACCAAGACGTAGAAACCCTGAAGGAGGCACAACCAGAGAACACCGAAGCAAATCCGAGAGGCAATAGAATGGTGATGAATAAGGAAGCAGTGGTCGATCCATATGAGTCTCAAACCACCGTATCAGACCACCCACTCGAAGGAACAATAGAGGATGTCACAGGTTGGCTAGAATGATATTTCGAGGGACAAACCGGATCCATTGGAACCTCGAGCCAGCCACCACTGAAGAAAGATAAACAACATGTACCTAGGTCACCTCTCAAGCAACCCATCACAACCCTCATTCTACCACATATACCAGATGGGGTACGAGTGGAATGAGGCTTAATAGGGCAGATTGAAAACATAAAATACTCATACCACGATGTAGTAGACCTAGATAAGTTTTTGGAATTTGCAAAGAGAGTATACTTAGAGACTGTGGGCATAAATCTAGTTGGGGAACCGATTGATCAACCAATCTGATGGGCAACAGGATTGGAGAAAATAGGGATTTTAGGTCTGTTGGATCTACCACATTTTGGTAGAGGTTAGTATGCAAGTGCATGCATAGAACAATTGTTAGCAGTCACACATGGAGGGGACATACGGTTATACAAGATCATATCGATAGACGTAGAGATTATTGCGAACATAACAAGGTTTCCATCCCGGGGCATGGATCCCGCATAGTTTCTTGAAGAAAAATCCAAGGAGAAAGCACTAGAGGAAGATATGAATAAGAATTATGGTACTGACAGGGGGACACAAGGAATCATTATCAAGAGGATCAATGATGTCACAACATAAATGGGTGCAAAAATCTTAGCCTGTAAGCTGCTAAGAAAATGCTGCATGGAGGAAGTTCCAACTGGGGTTGTTGGAGTTGGAGCTCAATGCGTCAATGGCACCACAGTGAGTTGGGAACCCTATCTCTTGAAATTATTCCTGGATGACTACAAGGATGCGCAAGATCTAGGAACAAAGTTTCACTATTTATGGCTAATCATCTTAATAACCTTTATGGGATGGAGGGAACCAAGATATGTAACTTTTAGTACCAGACCCAATCCAAATCAGGGAGCGAGATATTTATTGTTGAAAGCCATGTTGGATGCTAGGCACAAAAGGATGAATGGGTCCATATTTGAAGGATACCTACATGACCTGTAGTAAGCCATATCCAACATGTGGAGGATCACACCACAGGATATCGTGCAATATCGGGACATTGCCAACTTTAAGACCACATGACATATGATGTGGATAGAGGCGCAGAAGGATCCCTATAAGCAGTGGCTACAAATGCGTTACTGCATCACAGAGGGAGACATTGACATGGTGATCAAAGACTGGGAGGATGAATGGAAGATTCTAGTCCTCACCCAAGATTTTTTGGAAAGGACAATGGAAAAAGAGGCAGGGCAGGGAGAAACACAGCCTCCAGAAGCCCCAGTTCCCAAGAAATGGAGGACAGGTCAGACAAAGACAAAGAAAACAAATGAAGGGGTAGCTAAGTCAAGAACCCATAAGGGGAAAAATAACACAATGCAGCCGGCTCAAGTGAAACAGAAATAGGCTAAGGAAGTGTAGGGAACCACACCAAGTCCCAACCCACAAGAACCAGGTGGAAATAAGAGGCCATCCACGCAAACAGGAAGAGTGCACAAGATGATGAAGGCACAAAGAACAACTACAGAGTATATGATCATGGAGGACGATTGAGAAATGATAGACTGAATTTTCCAGGATTGTCTAGCCAAGGATTTTAACAATGTTGTGCACCACAAAGACAAGATTCAAAAGGAGTTGGCAGATATGTGACAATTCCTCAATAAAATCAGGGAAGTACAAACAACAGGAAGCAGCATGGGAATAGATCCATCAACACCATAGATAGAGGAAATATTGCAAGAAGGAGAGAGAGATCGAGTCCATACGATACTGCAGCCGAATGCAACAATCCACATTTCACCTAGTATGTTACGCATGGACGAGATTGTGGGGAAGATACCCCTGAAGGACTTAAGCCAAATCCAACTGGTATTTCTGTGAATACCATCCAGGGATCTACACAAGTTGCAGGTTAGCGTGAACCATGAGGTACAGTCTCGAGAACACTCAGACTTAGACGAATTGTAGAAGGAAACATATAAGCGAGACATGTTGGAAATATTATGTGAGTAGGCTAAATTCGAGACCCAAGAGAAAAGGGAATGCAGGAATGGATTGGAGAAGAAATTCGCAGGAGTATATGAGAAAATTCCAAAGAATGTGCAGATGGAGGAACTTACAACAACAAAAAAGATTAATCTGATTGCACAAGAAATTGATCAATATCAAAAGGAGATCGAGAATCTTCGTGAATAGCTACCACCCACTACTCCACTAGCAGTAAAGGAGCAAAGGAAGAAGGAAGCAGTAGAACAACTACGGGAGATAGAGTGACAGGTTAGCACAACAACTGACTTGTTAGAGAATGTAACACAACTTTGGACAAAGCTAGAGGAGGATAAGAAAGTCCAGAAGTGGGATAAGGAATAAGAAAAGATAAGCATAGCTATCTAGGACCTCAAGCAGAGGCATAAGACAATGACCATCATGAAGTGCATCAAAGAGATGTAGGACATGAAGAAACTGCAGGAAGAACTCACCATTACGCAAACAAAGAAGAAGGAGTGTCAAGCTCAAATGGAACTGTTTCAAGAGTGGGTAGAAAAAGTCCTGACATAGGTAGAGGAAGCCAAGACACATATAGCATAGACCCAAGCATAGTGCACATAATTGATTAGTAACAAAATCGCAGTCCATATAGTGGACACCCTCAAGGAGAAAACTGCATAGGCGCAAACACATGCAACATAGCTCAAAGAAAAGTTCCAAGTAGTCACCAGGGATATCAAAGAATTGTGTTAGGTGGCTCAGGATGAGCCACATGTTAGTGTTGGGGGCCTATTGGAAGCAAGCCAAAGCAGAAAGAAATATGATTTTGGGAAAGAAAGCATGCACGAGGAAAGCGACAACTGGAAGGAAGAACAACACACATGCATGCAGGGAAGACCTATTGACGTTAGGGTTAGGGTTGTTGCAATGTATTGTAATGGTTGAAGAGCCAAAAACATATAAATATCAATACTTGGGTATCATAGGGGGTTTGGTTCGGGATTAGGAAGATTATCGAGTTTAGCTAGTTATCTATGATTTGTTGTGATATGCAATATTTTGTTGTATGATCTATTTTGTATAATTTTTTGAGCTAGAGAGGAAAAAGGGGGGGTAGATCTTGAGGGTTAGATCCCGGGCTGAGGATCCTGGTGTGATCTAGTCTACCTCATATAGATCTTACCTGACTGAGAAGAATTGTAACACGCACGACGCTGTAGATGCGGAAATACTATAATAAAAGAGGCAAGAGCCATATCTTTGAGTACGTATCCCAGGAGGGGGTGAACCATGATAACATCTGTGTTATGTGATTGAATGCATGTATTTCTTTATTGTCTTTCCATGGTTACTTTTATGCTTAATGAATGTGTTTCTATATTTCTTGCTTATCTGCAATTAATAGCGTATCGTGTTTACAAGTTATAATAAGTGGTTCAATATATAGTTCTCACATCTCACACTCAATCCTAGGCTGTAAACACATGAATATTATAGACACCCATTAAAGTTATCTCGGGTGAGACTGCAAAGTGCATTATGTGCATTGTGTTTCCTTCTGGTTTACCAGGAGGGCCGATAGTTTTAGAGGCTTTGTTGGAAATCCAAGTAGATTGTTCGGCTCTAAAGATGTCCTAAAAAAAAACTTGTTTTAACATTAATTTATCAACCCGAGGATTTGTCTTTTATTTCAAGAATATCAGCAAAGTCTACACAGATAGCTCGTAGAGTTTAAAATCGTGTAGTTAAAGAAAATATGATTTTATCAACAATCAAGTTCCTCACACATTCCCTAAACTTATGAAACTAATATTTTACTGAACATGATTGAAATCTGATCTATAACGTACTTAAAATCATGAATTGAATTGTTGAATTGATCTAATTAAGAAACAAGAATTGAATCTATGGAAAAGATTAATAAACTGATCTATTGATGACTATTTAATCTATCGGAAAGAAATAACTGAGTACTGTAAATTGATAAACGAACAGTGATTGAAAGGAACAAAAAATTCTAATTTAGCAGAAAGGAACAAAAAATACCAAACTAAGAGAAAGGGACAGCAAATGCTAATTTAGGCGAAAAGGAACAACAAATACTAAACTAAGCGAAAGGGACAACAAATGCTAATATAGGCGAAAAGGAATAGCGCATGTGAAAATGAGAGGAAATGTCAAGCAATAAACTACAGAAAAATAGAATCTAGAATAATAATCAATAACATTCAAAATGAAGCATCTATCATTTTCAAGAAAACAACATGAAATTATTAACACACTTATGCATTTATCTTAATTACTGCAATGGATATTTAAACCATAAAACAAAAATCAAATTGATACAATTACAGATTGAGAAAGTAACTCCTTCAGAATGGGCCCTCAGTCCTCAGAAGTACTGCTGCTAGAAACTCAGTATGCGAAAATGATGAAAATGTTCAAAGCCTTTACTAATTCCATAACTGATCCAACATTTACAAAAACTGTTTGTGCAGAGCAATTCTGAGTTCTGAATGCTTGCATAAAATTCTTAGATGATCCTTTCTAGGATCCACTACCCTTTATATATTACAAAATATGGGTAAATTAAGCTATCCCGAGGATCTGGAGATCCTCAAGATCACTATTACTATTTATGAAGTTTACAAAATAGAGAACCAATCTCTCTTGAAACTACTTTGCACCTAATATCTTTAACCACTAATAGCTTATGTATCTCCAAAATCTCTTTAGATATCATGGGTTCAACAATATTTACCCATTCTTGTAACAAAATCAAACAATTCCAACCATATTTTAGAATTTATAAAATACAACTCAATAATATTTATGGGAGACATTTTAATCATTTTCTATCCTATTTTATTCCTAAGTAACATGAAAGTCAGTCGATATTATATCATAAATCATGGGAATGAGGGGAATATTTGTACCTTTTCATAACCAAACATTACCCCCCATATTACCTTCTTTCATGTCCTCATGCAAGCTAAGTTTTTACATGTAAAGCAGTGATGTTGTAAGGAGGCAAAATAGGTTCACCATCTGCCCTGAACCCATTCTTATGTCCGAGTTCTCCAAAAGGAGGGTATTCCCTCTTTATATTAATTTGATAATCTCTCTGGTAATCCTCTAGAGGAAACCAGATAATAGGGGGATTATATCTGCACCCAATCTAGGAAGGTCCTGCTTCCTGGATCATTCTGGCATATCTTTCTATTCTGAAGGTGGCTGCAAAGAAATTCCTTAAAGCGAAGGGTTCCCTAATCCTTACTTCATCTGGGGAGGCATCCCACCCTAACTTGGAGCCAGAAAGATATTCTTCTTTGAGTTCCCTAAAATATGTCAATCCTGATCGTATAACCTGTTGGTGAATAGGACCTAAAAATCCTCTCACCCCTTTCCTTTTCATGAATTTCCTATGTCGCATGATGGCTGGAAAAAAATTTGGTGGTTCTCCTTTGATCTAGAGATCTAACCCAATTTCTCTCTTTATGAATGTTTTGTGGGATTTATCCCACCTGACTTGATTTTTGGTGAAGGATAGAAATTCTTGAAGTTGTATATCTCCAATAAAAAGACCAGGGTTATCTCTATTGTTTTCTTCCAAAATGAAGTTATGGAAGTATAGATCGCACAAAAAATATTGTACTTTCTCTTCCTACTCTCTAAAACATGACACAAACTCAGAGATAGTGGTGAATTTAATCGGTTTACCTACTCGAATGGATTTCACCCTCAACAACAGGTAGCGTTATGGAAAAAACAAACTATAATTGGTGGCATGAGCTCTATTATCTATTGCATCCATGTAGACATCACAAATCTCTTTGATTTGCTTCAAATATTTTTCCAATTGACCTTGTACTTTATTTGTCTTCCCTTGAGCCTTAGTCATCTCAGCATAAGTCTCATTTTCCATTGCTGACATGGTTTTAAGTTGTTTAACAACTCTTTGGTTCTCTTCCATGGTCACCATTTCATCTCTGGTTTGAGTCAAGGTTTGTTGGGCTTGTACCAGCTCTACTTCTAGTCTATAAATGATGGCACTTTGATCCCAAAACTGAGATGCCTATTCATTTTGACAGTCTGCTTCTTTCATTGTTGGGACTACTGTCTAATTTTCTGCATCTGTGGTCTCTAGAGGAGTGGGAATCACTTCCTCAGGTTGAGCAGCTTCTCCTCCTAGAATTCCTAGTTGAGACTCTGTTTCATATGCTTCCAAAGGAATCTCCTCTTCATTTTGAACAACTACCCTTTTTGTTGCTGTAATCTCAGTCTGAAGTTCCATTTCTGATATCTCTTCAAGGATATGCAAGTCTGTTTGTGTTCCTACATAACTTGTTTGGATTGCCCTCCTAGGAAGAGGGTTCCTTCCCTATGCTCCATGTCTTTTGGTGTTCTTTCTTTCATGGGCCTTGTCGAATTGCTCTAGTTGTTTTCTTATTTCTTTGATAATTTCCTTAAGCTTTCCAACTTTCTTCTTTAACACTTTAATCCTTTTAACCCTTCTTTTTAAGAACTTGTTCTCCTATTTTAACCTTCTGATTCTGCTATGGATTTTGCGTAATTTCTATTTTTGTGAATTGTTGGGGTTTTCCTTACCCCGATCAGACAATAGTTGTTCTTTTGTTTCTTCTGCTTGCACTACCAGGATATTTACCTTAGTATTAGGTTCTTCTTGTGTTGTATCCTCTAGGAATGACATCTCAATGTCAGGGAAGTATTCAAAAGGTTTTGAAGAAGAATTCGGCTCTTGGTATTCTTATGGCATGTTTGTGTCGTTGTTAATTGAGGTCTCTAGACTCCCTAGAACCTAGGCTATCTCTACCTCATAGATTTTCAGGAACTATTATGTGAGGTGTCCGAGTACTAGCTGGGTATCTTCCTGACTGTTTCCTTGTGGGGTTTGGTCTGTCTGTTCAACCTTCTGAACATCTTCCTGTAAGGGATTCTTTGTCTGTGTTATGTCCTATATTTCTTCAGGTTGTTCTGTCATTTCCTGGATTTCAGGCTTTTTAGTTATTTCCTAGATTCCAGGTTGTTCTGTTAGTATGTTTCTTCTTTTCCTCTCAATGGGGGTTTTAGGAGAAACAATTTCTCTTTTTCTCTTTCTTGTTGATGCCTCTGCTTATGAGGTATGAGTCTCTGCTAATTGGATGGGGTCTACCTCAACTTCAGATTGAGGAGGTGGAACTTCCATTTGGGCAGTGGCTTCCCCTTCCTTTGCTACTTCAATTCCCTGGGTTGGGTCTTCATGATGCAATTCAAGTTGTTCTAATTGTAGAGGCCTATTGGCCTCAATAATATCGCCCCAGGTTATTTGGGTTAGACTCAAGGCTTTATTTACTATCAGTTTTACCAATCCATGGTGGCTAACGATAGTAACAAGATATTTTGCCTTCTGTGTTCTTATAGCAACCTCATGTAACATAGCATTTAGAAAAAAAGGTAAATTGATATAATTTGAGCATTTCTATTAGTTTGAGGTGGCATGGACAGATCACATCATACCTTCCATCGCAGGTGATATACCTTTATATAACACCTCCCAGTTCTTTCCAAGGTTCGCTGAGAGTGTTGGGGTTAAGTCCCTTTACCTTTTTATCCAATTCCTATATAGGGTCTACGAAAGCTTCTACAACTTCTATGAGCATTGTATATCTTCCAGTACATTGTATGCCTGTGTTAGGAAGGTCTATAACCTCTGATACAATTTCATGAGTGATTGGAATTCATATATCTCGAACCATGGAGGTTTCTCCCCGCAAGTTCTGGAAGAATTCGATCGTGATGTTTGTATCATATCCTTGCAACCGATTGAAGTCCTCCATCCACCCCAGGTGGTGTAAGATTTATCTTGCATGATTAGTTACCTATATTAATGTTGGTTCCTATCGCACACTTCAGCCTTCCATATTTATGTAAGTAGGCGAGGATGACTAACGTTCCTTGTTGCAGCTTAACTCAACTAGTTTTTTCAAACAACAAAAATAACAAATATAGAATAACATTGTGTATATGTAAAAATGCATTTTTTTTCTTATTTACTACACTTATTGAAATGTATCGGTAAATGTGTCGAGCATCTGCCCCCCATAAATGGAAAGGTTGACCTCGACCGTCAAATGTATGAGTGTAATAATGGCGTGGAGTTCCTGTGAGGTGTGATTGCTATTCCTTTGTCACCGCTAGAAAAGACAATCATTAATAACTTTTCAAAAAGCACTTTAATGGTATTTATGATAATCATCACTTTGTGTGGGAAATTTGAATTGTCATACCTAAGTTAGAAACCCCTCGAGGAAAAAATATTCCGAAAGATTTTAAATTTGTTCACATGTTTACAATTTTCCACATATCATAACGTTGCTACTTTTTGTTTTTATTGGATATATCTGGAATGATAGACTCATTGTTTAGAAAAGAAAATCTAATAACACACTAAAAATTGGCGTGTTAAGGTAAACTTCAATACCACAAGCAGAGCCACTACTGCCAGCAGGCATCCATAGCCTCGAAAGGGTTTCCTTTTAACCCATAGATGAGCTTGTATCCTTAATAAATAGTTTGAATTGTCTTTTCCGAAGAAGACCATTATCATGGTTTGGTAGCTAGACGATGATAATTCCACTCACTATATTGTAAACTAAGTGAACAAGTCGGCTCATGGTGAGACCTCTTGTCCTTTGAAAAAAATGCCAAAGGCCATTTCCCTGGTGTGGTAGCCATAGTGGGAATGTCACCTATGTTATTATCTGATGATCATGGTAGGTTGGCTCTTGATGAGACCCCCTATTCTTTATGGAAGAAGTTTGTTACTTTGTTAAAAACTTTATTTTTATTTTGATTTTGATTTTTTTTTAAGCTCTATCAAGGGAGGCTCATCTACTCCTTAAGAGTGAGGGATGGCATAAGAAGTGTAAGAATTACAAGTAAGAATTCCAAGTAAGAATGTATTTAAGATTCCTTATTATGATATGAAATCAATTATCATTCAAGTATATGTAGCTATATAGGGAAAAGAAACAAATTATGTTGGTTAATGAATTGTGAGCAATTTTTAAGATGATTCAGAGAAATTTATCCAAAAATAGTTTACTAAGGTATGTTAAATGATCCACACCAAATGAAAAATTAGAACTAGTGTTGATGAAAAGGAATTAGTTTAAGGTCATACCCAAAGGAGTGACTGACATAACAATGGCATGTTTTGAGAAAGGAACAACAATAAGAAAGAATCGTGAAGGGAACAACAATTGTTCCTTTCGAATGGACAACAATTGTTCCTTTCGAATTGAAAAAGGAAAAATAGGCATTATAAGGGAACAAGAGTGTGACAGAAGGAACAACAATCATTATTTTGGATGGGCGATATTACTTACGAAGGGAACAACAGTCGTTCTTTTCAAAGGAACGACAATGGTTTACAAAGGAATCAATGATCATACGAAGGTAACAACAATCATTCTTTTCAAAGGAACGACAATGGTTTGCAAAGGAGTCAACGATCATATGAAGGTAACAACGGTCATTTCTTTCAAAGGAACGACAATCGTTTTGTTTTAAATGAACAACAACGATGATGTTCAAATTATTACCCATCTAGTTAAGTGATTAAAAACTCCCACAGGAATTTTTGTTTTAGTGAATTGATAATTGATTAGTCATCAACTAAATTCAGTCAATTTCTATGGGTAAGTTTATGCAATAATTGAAGTATAAGCATGTTCATTTTCTTGAAAAAAAAACAGGGTTTATATTTGTTGGGTTTTTGCAAAGTGAGACAGGAGCAAAGAACAAAAAAGAGTATTAATTATATTCATTATAGTCATCTTTTCTAGTTCATATTCTCTCAAGTGGATTTCCTAAAAAGAAAAAAACTAAAGACACAATCAAATCTGTAAAGAAAGATATATACAATATATACAGTGCTAAAAAAACATCATTTATGGAGTTGACACTATTGGGTTACCTTTCCATCCAGCCAGGATCTAAATAGTAGGGTCCTTACTTACTTCTTGGTAGAAGGATTCTTTTGAAGGTTATTGATGGTAGAGTCATAGCCGATGTCCATTTACCAGAAAGGAGACCCAGACCCGTCGATGGTAATTAGAGTGATAGTTCCATTATCATGAACTTCATTAATTTCATATGGTCCCAACCACCTTGTCTGTAATTTTCCAGGAAAATTCTGAAATCTGGAATCATAGAGAAGTGCCCAATCACCTTTTTGGAATGATTTATTCTTGATATGTTTGTTGTCTCAGTTCTCTCTCTGTTGCTGAATAACAATTGTGTGCTCCATGGTGGGCAAGCGTGCCTCATCCAACTCATTGAGTTGTTGTAGGCATTGTTTATGTGCCTCTGTAAGATCTAGTCTAATTTTTTGGGCCATCCTTAGAGTCTTGATCTCAAACTCAATTGGAAAGATAGGTTTTTTACCATAGAATAAGTGATAAGTAGAGTAGCTAGTGGTGTTACACCATGTTGTGTGATAATCCCATAAGGCATTTGGAAGCTCAGTTGCCCAATTTTTTCAGTTTGTTGAGATAGTTTTTGTCAAAATTTCTTCCAAGAATTTATTGGTGCTTTCTACTTGTCTGTTTTCCCGTGGGTGGTATGGAGAAGTAACTCTGTGTTTAATATGATAATTGTTCAGGGTGGTATTGATTCTGTGAGATGTAAATTGTTACCCCCCATCAGTGATTACTTCCCTGGGTAGTCCATAGTGTATGAATAATTTAAAAAGAAATTTAATGACTACTTCCTCTGTTGCATTTGGTAAGGCTTATGCCTCTACCCATTTGGTCATGTAGTCTGTTGCAAATAGAATATAGGCCTTCTAATTTGACTTTAGGTTGAAGGGCCCAACGAAATCTAGTGCCCATGTCTCGAATGGTTCTGCGACTACTTGTTCTTTTAGGGACATTTCATTAGCCTGACCTGATTTTCCCATCCGCTGAAAACTGTCGCAGGACTGGACATATTTCTTCCAATATCTGAACATGGAGGGCCAATAATAGCCCATGTGTAAAATCTTATGTCCAGTCTTGCGATATGAAAAATGCCCACCACAGGGCTCGCCATGTCTTGCCTTCAGTATGTCATATATTTCGTCATCTCGGACACATCTGCAAACCTGAAGATCATCCCCTATGTGGAAAATATATCCATCAATCCAGGTGAATCGTGCACTACGCTGGATAATCATTTTTCTTTCTCTTGATGATATATGTGCTGGTAGTTTCCCGGTTTCCAGATAATTTTCCACATTAGCGTACCAAGGTGGCTTAGTAGTGACAACAAACATATGCTCATCCAAAAATTAGTCTTCAATCGTCAAGGAATCATCTGTTTTGGGTATGTGAGATAGGAAGTCTGCCACAAGATTCTCTCTTCTGGGTCGATCTTTGATGGTGATGTCGAATTCCTGCAATAGTAATAACCATTGAGTAACATGTCCATTAGTAATAGGTTTATTAGCTAAATATTTAATGGCAGAATGATCAATATACAAAATAACTGGATAGCCTGTTATATAATGATGGAATTTATTGATGGCATGTATAACAACTAAAAATTATTTTTCTATTACTGTATAATTAGATTCAGTGGGAGTGAGATTCTTGTTGATAAAATAAATAGCATAAGGTTTCTTGTCTTCTTCGTGTCCAAGGACAACACCTATGGTGATATCTGATGCATCTGTGGAGATGTGAAATGGTATTTTCCAGTTTGGTCCGCTCAACATCGGTGTTGTTGAAATCATCCTTTTGAGTCCTGCGAATGCCACATCACACTTGTCAGTCCACTGAAATTCAGCATTACCAGCCAAAGCATGTAAATGTGTATAAATTCTTGCAAAATTTTCCATAAATCTGCGATAGTATCTTGAAGCGCCAAGGAAACTACGTACCTCAGTTTGTGTACATGGTGTAGGTATATTAAGGATTACCTCTATTTTTGCTAGTTCTTCCCTGATTCCATATGCAAAAATATAATTCTCTAGTACCACACCTTCAGTCATCATCATATGACATTTTTCATGAATTAAACATAACCTGGTAGCAATGCACCGTTCGAGTACCTTCTCCAGATAATCTAGAGCTTAATCAACGTCATCTCCATAAGGAGTGAAATCATCCATGTAAACTTCAAGCCCTTCACTAATCATATTAGAAAATATTCTTAGAATTTCCCTCTGAAATGTGGTTGGAGCATTACATAATCCAAAGGGAAATACTATGTATGAAAAGGCGCCCCAGGGGCACGTAAATATATTTTTATCTTGATCTTCAGGGGAAATCTAGATCTGATTATAGCCACTAAAACCATCTAGGAAAGATAAGAATTTATTTCCTGCTAAAGTATCCAGGACTTGATCAATGAAAGGTAGGGGGAAGTGGTCCTTCTGGTTGGATTTGTTGAGTTCCCTATAGTCTACAGAAATTCTCCATTTCCCATTCTTCTTGGGAATGATCACTAGTGGGGAAACCCACTGACTATCTGAGATAGGATATATAAAATCTACATCCAACAGCTTCTATAATTCTTCTTTGAAAATGTCCCTAAGGTGGGGATTCAATATTATTTAGGGATTTCAGATAGGTCGGGTATCTTTCTCAATATAAATATGGTGTGTGCAGAGTTACAAATGAATACCTTTCATGTCAAAATTCTCCCAGGCAAAAGCTTGTTGATATTTAGAAAGGATTTGAATCAGTTTTTGTTGTTGTTGCTCATCTAAATTGGCGTTAATATTCAGATACCTCACTGGTGCAATATCAACTTATTTGTTGTTATGAACAATGGTAGTCGGTAATTGTTGTGCCATCAAATCTTCCAGCGAGTCTCCTTGCGCTTGACAATCTAGAACAACTTTGAGATTTTGGCACATTGGCTTACTTACAATGGTTGGGTTGTTAACGAAACCATTGATCACGTCATCCTCTAATTGGTTCTTGAGTCTGAGATCTTCTTCCAGCATGAGAGGGGATAGTAGATCCTTTTCTGGATATCTTGGTGGTGCCAGCTATAGATGTATGATAGTCGGACTTGGCTTGGCTAGAGGATATAAGATGAGTTTCTTTGTAACACCTCCTCTAGAAATTGTCATATTACCCGTATGACATCCTATGTATGCGCCTACTGTTGCAAGCCATGGTCTTCCCAGTATTAATGGATTCCCTTCGAGTCCACTTCTTTGGTTGATGATGAGGAAATCCACTGGATATTCCCAAGAGTCGAATGAAATTGCTATATTGTGTAATGTACCGACTGGTTTAACCACCGATCAATCATCCAATTGTAACATAATTGGGGTAGGTTCGAAGGAGTCGAAACCCAGGGTGTTGTAGGTTTCCATGGTCAGGATGTTGATGGTTGCCCCCAAATATACTAGTGTATTTGGAAAAGAACAACCCTGGATATGAACTGTTACTATGGGGTTCCTTGGGTCTACATATTTGACTGGTTCTTGTCTCCCTAAAATGAGATCAGACAAGGCTCCTGCCACATGAACAGTTGATGATGAATTTTCAACTTTCCTAACAGGCTTCCTCCCACATAATTCTTTGATTTTCTTTGCATAAATTGGGGTGTCTTGCAGAGCTTGCAGGAGTGGGATTTTAACATATAAATTCTTGAGTTCCCCTACAATGCCAAAGTTAGGATATACAACAAGTTTGGATATCATCAACCTAATGTGCACTTTAATTTTCTAAATAAATAGACAATTAAGGTGTTCAATATGAATTGTCAAACCCAAGGAAGTTTTGTTATTGTAAGATAATTGTGCACAGTCTATGCTAGATTATGAAAGAAAACAGTAATCAAGTTGCAGTAAGGTAAACTAACACTAAAAGAAACAGAATTGAAAAGTTGAACAGTAACACAAGTTGTTGACACAACTGGAGTTCTAATCTATTGTTGCAGAATTGAAGTCACGCTTGCATAATTGAAATCACACTTGCATAATTGAAATCTAATTTCCAGGAGTAGAATTTGATGAGTGTATAAGAATCCTGGATTATCTAATCTATTCTTATTTTCTATCTTACTCTTGTAGAAGGAAGTTCTATGTTAATTGCTGAAAGGAAGTCTACTTAATTGTAGAAAGGGAATTCACACTTATATTTACTTTTGCTTGGAAACATAGATTTAATCTAATGCAAAAAAAGGAATTAACTTTCAAAGAAATTCTCCAGCAGTATACAACAATTGATTCTAACTCTCATGAGACACACTGATGCGCATTAACAGAAATGGATTGAAACTGTAACAACAAATGTATTCTAGCAATGCATAAACATATAAATCACACAACTGTAAACAATTAAAGTAGTTAATCTAAAACTCACAATAGAGGGGAGTCTGGGAGGAAGATGGGCCCTTTCCTTCTCACTGAATCCACTTGAAAAGACTATAGTAGGTTGGAGAAACTCAAATCACTTCTTTATTAAATCACCAAAATGTTCAAATACAAAATTCTTCACTTCACTCTCTATTCTAGAGCTAATCTCTACTACCTAATGGTTACAAAATCTTTGTTATTTAAAGACAAAGACATTCAGTTGAAACAGACTCAGAACAACCTTGAGAATCAAAGATTCTCAAGCTGTTCGTATGATATAAAAGATCTGTTATCATCACAAAATATGGAAATGATCTTGATCACCAGCATGAGCCAAAACGTGTAGCATCCTTGAGGATCCGTATTTAGGATACAAATTTGAATGATATACTAGCTTCCAAGATCAGTGGGAATCTGTTGTAGCAATTGTAACAGATTCCAAGAAAGGTGCACAATTGTTGTAGTTGTGTAACAACATGCAGAACTGGCGCACAGTTGTAACAGTTGGTGTAACAACAATGATCTTTCTTCAATACTTGGTTGTTTTTCTTTAATCTACACATTTTGATCATTAATTGAAATTCATGGATAAAATATGAGAAACTCTACCAATCAAACATGTTAAGTAAATAAGAATACAAAAGAAAGATCAATGATTCATACCTTCGGAAAAAGGTCTTATCAAACAGAGTATTAGGCATTTTAGCATGGAAATGATAAGGTTGAATGAGAAAAATATATAGTGAAAAGGGACATTTCTGGGTCCTAACATGGCCTCCAACTGAATACATCGCATGTCCTCATGCAATACACATTCAAGCCTTACTCTGAATCTGAGTCAGGGAAGTGACTCCTCCAGTGCAAAATTGCTAAGACAATAACTGTCATGAGATTCTTCATTTGAAAGTCTGAATCCACTACTCCTTACCATCTCCAAACGACATCTTTTGATACCTTTGACCCTTTTGTATACTCTAAATGAGGCATCCAAAAATTGGGAAAATGAAACCTAAGTCCCATCCACTAATGCCTACATGTTCTCATACATGTAATATTTATTCTTTCTTGACTGAGAATTTGGCCAGTTCTTTAGCATGACCGGTGACTGGTACTTTCACTATTTTATACCCTGCCTGGAAATAAATATTACCATAGTCATAGAACATTTCCTCTCTATTTTCATTCATAACAGCTGCTGCCTGTGATAATATACCCAAATTTGACTCCTCTAGGTTTTTTTGTCGAGCAACCTGCAATTCCTTCTTTAGATAATCCAACTCTGCTTTGAGGCTTTCATTTTCCTTCATCAGTTCAGTAATCCTGGCATTTTTTGTACCCTTTATCTTCTTCTCAATTTGAGAAAATAGCTGAGAAAGTGGCACATTTTCATTATCCTCACTATTTTGTGTAACTATTTCTTATGTGGCAGATACACTGATGATAGATGGTTCTTGTGTAACAATTAATTCTGGGATGACTGGTTCTTATGGGAGAGTCTCTTCCTGGGTAGTTGGTTCTTGTGTAACAACTAAGTTCTGGGAAGAGGTTGGTTCTTGTGTCATGGTCATATTGTTGGAAGGGTCTGGTTCTTGTGTAACAATCACTTCTTTAACAACAGAGGATAACAGATGAAGAATGGGTATTTCCTATTCCATATGCTTCCATCTGAATGTTGCTCCAATAGACCTCGCTGACCTAGTTCTCCTCCTAGGTAATGTAGAGACAAAAAAATGAGTTTTCCTTTTCCTACATTTAGGAGAATGAGGGCATTATTCAATAACTAGAAAAGGAGGAAAATCTGCAATGCTAGGGTTTTGTATAATCTGTACTTCGTCACTCGACGAGTGATGCATAGAATCATCAAGTGGAGCCAATGATTCTGAGTGGACTTACTGGTAGTTATAGTGGGGTCTTTAACTATTGTTTCAGCTGATGGATGAGGCTCATGACTTGGTCCAGGGATTGGGTTTTCAACTGCTGGCTCAATCATAACTGCAAGCATAAGGTTTAGCTGTTCTGGTTTGGCGATAACAACAGGCACATGATATGGTTGTTCTTCCACTTCAGGTAATGGGTCATTAGGAATTCCCATTCCTCTACGAATCAACAAACCTATTAGTTTGTGATTGGAGATATAATTCTTGGGATGCTTTGATCTCTTGACAAAGTGAGCCATATTATGCAAGGACTGAAGAAGGTAATAAGGGATTTTTATTATCTTCTGATGTCTTAAATGTGACAGTAGGATAAAATCATAAAACTAAACTACTTGATATCTTCCCTTGCATGTAATGTACCTTTTTATAAATTCTGATACTTCCCCCCATGGTATGGGTAAGGAACTTACATCTACACCTCGGCCCTTGGTCTGAACTTGCTCATTGTCCATGAAAAAACCCTTTTGTGCTTCAGGAAGATGTGCTTTTCTGCTAAACCACCTTTCTCATGTGGTCGGCAACCCTGTCACAGCAGCCACGGTTTCCTCTGTCACTGGAATCCTCACCCCGTGCACCATTGAATACACTTCTGTGAGATTCTGACTAGACTCCAATACCTCTGCTTCATTAAACCCCTGCAACTTCTCAAAATAAGAAATCCATCCAACCTGCATAAATTTTTGGTAAACATCTGGGTATAGCAGCAATGCATCTAGATTTTCTGGTTCATATCTCACAGGTGATCCTTTCATGATGTTTTTTTAGAGTCTAAACATTCACAAAGGAGGAGAAACCAACATCTAAACCAGAGACACAATGAATTCAAACGTAGATTGCATAAAGAACACAGTTTCTCAACGAAGAAATAAGCGTGGTTGAAAGGTGGCGGAGGTGAATATAAAATGGGATTTTGACGACATAGATTTTCTTCCCCCCCAACTAATCTGATTGGCTCATGGTGCAACGAATTTAGGACAACTGATAGGCAAGCATTAAATCTTGCTTCCATATCTACATCACTTTGACACATAGGATTAGTAACGAACCTCATAACTTACCACATGAACCAATCTGTCAGAATAAACGCACTATCCAACCACCATCTGATCCGCGTGGAATAGTTGTAATGATGAGAGATGGCTTTGGAACATGAGAAATGATGATATGACAAGTGGAGCATAGGTGGAGTCCTTTCTTTGGTTGACTAGTTGGAAATCTGTGGATGTGGAGTCAAGTAATGATGAAACGACATTTTCTGACAAAGAGAGTGGAAAAGATAGCAGTGGAAATGAAAAAATAGCAGTTTTTCAACATGGAAAGATAGCCAAAGTAGGAAAGATTAATGGAGTATCAACATGGAAAAATGGAAGAAATGCGAAAAATGGGTGAAGTGATATGTAAAATAGCGAAAAGGAATAACAGTGGTAGGTGTATCAGCATGTATTTTGGCCGGAATGGTGGAATTAGGTGTAGCAACATGTAAATCTGCCAAATTGTCAGAAAAGAGTGTAACAACATGTAAGACAAGATAGTCGAGAAAATGGTGTAACAACATGTAAAATGACCATTTTGTTGGAAAGAGGTGTAACAACATGTAACCCGACCGAACATAGAATCCCTTAGTTTTTAAGGAGTTTTTCAAACTTCCAAAAACTAATACTTTGTCTCCTTTCACTATAATCTACCTTATTGTTCATCAATCCATCTACACACAAGTAACTGCCTGATACCCTTCTAGGCTGAATTTATTAAAGAAGCATAAAAATATTTAAGAAAAAACAAAAAAATTCAAATTTGCAAAGTTTATTTATATACAAATTTTTATTGAAAAGCAAAAAGTTCTAAGGTTTAGAAGTGGAAGGAGAAAGATCTTTTCCCTTTAAAAATTGATAATCTGTATCAGCTATACATATGGATTTAATTTATGCCTTGGAAAGTGGACGTTGATACAGGTGCAAGCGATGACCATTTTCAAGTAACTGTGTATTGGATCCATCAATAGTGATCAACCTAATTCTCCCATTGGAAAAAACAATGTCTACCTCGTAAGGTCCTGATGATCTTGTACGCAGCTTACCCTAGAATTATTTAAAGCGTGAATCATACAACAGATCCCAATCTCCCTATTTGAATAACTTATTCTTGATGACTTGGTCATGCCACTTGGTTCTTTGTTGTTGAATCACCGTGGTTTCATGAATAACATCCAAATGATTCTCATCCAACTCATTTAGCTGATGCAGTCTAGCCTTTTGTGCCATAGTCAAGTCTAAATTGATTGCTGATGCAGTTCTTAGGGTTTTGATCTTGAACTCAATGGGAAAAATAGGGCTCTTCCCATATAATAGTTCATAAGGAGAAAAACCAGTTGTGTTCCTCCAAGTGGTTCGATAAGCCCATAGAGCTTCATGAAATCTATAAGACCAATCCCTATGATGTTCCCTCACTGTCTTAGTAATAATAACTTCTATGAATTTGTTTATACTTTCTAGCTACCCATTACCTTGGGGATGGTATGGAGAATATGTTTTATGCAAAACATGATATTTACTGAGTAGGGATTCAAACTTATGTGATGTGAAAGGTGGTCCCCCATCAGTTACTAACTCTCTAGGAAATCCAAACCTAACAAATATATCTTCAAAAAAAAATGATAAGACAACTTCTTACGAGGCCCTCATGAGTGCTTTTGCCTCTACCCACTTGGTCATGTAATCTGTGAAAACCAATATGTAGACTTTTTGATTAGAAGGTGGGTTAATGGGCCCTACAAAATCTATGGCCCATATCTCAAAAGGCTCTAACACCACTTGAGGCTGGAGAGGCATCTCATCCCTATGATTTGGCTGACCCATTCATTGGCAACTGTCATAGGCTTGGACATACTTCTTTGCATCTTGAAATATTGTGGGCCAAAAATATCCCATCCTCAAAATTTTATGCCCAATCCTTTTATTAGAAAAATGACCCCCACAAGGGCCATCATGGCAAGATTTAATCAGATCATAAACTTCATCATCTCTCACACATCTCCTAATTTCTTGATCCAGGCTTGTGTAGAAAAGATACCCCCCTATCCAACTATACCGAGCACTCTTCTGAATAATCTTCCTTCTTTCTCAGGGAGATATATGTGGAGGTACCTTCCCTGCAACCAAATAATTAACAATGTCTACATACCAAGGTGAGTGAGAAGATATCGCAAACAAATGTTCATCTGGAAAGGAATCATCTACAAGTGAATTATCATCATTTATATTCAATCCTGAGAGAAAATCAACAACCACATTTTCTTTTCCTAGTCTATCTACTATACTGATGTCAAATTCTTGTAGTAATAACAACCATCTTGTTACTCGGGCATTAGTAATAGGTTTATTTATCAAATATTTAATTGTTGAATGATCAGTATGAATAAAAGTAGAATAACCAATGAGATAATGCCTGAAATTATTGATAGCATAAACTACTGCCAAGAATTATTTTTATGTAACTGTATAATTTAACTCAACAGGAGCCATGTTCTTGTTGATATAGTAGATAGAATAGGGATCTTTGTCCTCCTGTTTCCCTAGCACTACGCCAATTGCAGTTTCTAAGGCATCTGAAGAAATGTGAAATGGCAGAGCTCAATTGAGCCTTCTCAAAATGGGAGTCGTGGACAATTTATGTTTCAAATATGCAAAAGACAATTCACAATTTTCAGTCCAACTAAAGTCAACATAATTTTTTAATGGAAAAAATAAGGGAGAGGCAAGCTGTTGGGCACCAAATCGGACTATCTTTCTGCTGCATTTCCATTACCTTTTTGACCTTTTTACACTTATTTACCTATGTTTACTGTGCTAAAACCGTGAGGTAAATACCCCTACCGTGTCTATTGGAATATTTTATTAATGAAGTGAAGTCACGGAGTTTTACCTTTTCACAGCACTAAAATGATGTTTGAACGCAGCTTTTGGAGAACAGGAATCAAGGCCTCAGCATCCCGCAGTAGATCTGTTGTTCAGCTGTTTTGAGGACAACAACGACCAAGCCAAAGGAGGCCGCATAGCTGGAGTCACAGATCCTTGAACCATATTGGGCATTTCATTGATCTTGTCTATCTGGTACTGGTGCCGCTCCAACTAATGTATATTTTTAAGGGTACGGTTACTATGTTTTGGGGAAAGAGGTTGTTCCCCCTTTTGATGTATAAAAGACAATTTATTCCTAAAACTGGGGATGTCCCCATTGAGATTGTAATAACCTTTTCAGATTTATAAAGCATTACCTATTTTTTTGTCTTCATCTTTGTTGTAACCAGTGCAGCCCTGATCAGAGAGCTGGGCCCACTCTTCTAATCAGGTGCTCCATCTTCCTGTGTCTGTGTTATTTATCAGTTTTATGATTGTTGTTACAGTGTGTTATTTATCAGTTTTATGATTTTTTTTACAGTGTGTTATTTAGCAGTTTATGCTTTCTGTTACAATACGTTATTTCTTAGCTTATGCTTGTTGTTACAGTGTATGATTCTTATGAGTACCTTTCAGAAGTTGTAGTTAATCTAGTTGACAGTAATGTTTGAATCTTAAATTGTAAACCCTTGGCCAGAACGAATTGTACTCTTTTCCCTGCATATACCTTGTGTGTTGCCTTGAAAGGATATGCACCCAGATTGATAAATTAATGTAGGAAAAGGGTGAATAAATCGTTCATACCTGGACCCCAACATTTTGGCACCATTGTCGGGGAGGCTAACAAGGTGCAAGACAATAATTCGGACCAACCAGAGGGTCAATTTCGCATCCTGGGGAGAGAATGAGTTTTCTCACTCTGCTTCAGGTCCTAAGCATAGGTGATCTTTTTGCTTGTTTTTATTTTTTCTTTTTCATTTTTGTCAATCTCTTGTCCTGGGGAGGGAGGAGTCTTTTGATGCCCTGCTCTAGATCCTGAGTTAAGATTTATTTCTTTCAAACCCTTGTGTTTTTATTGAAACCCTAGATTTTATCCTAGGGAGGGAGGAGTCTTTTGACGCACTGCTTCAGGTTTGAAAGGTATTAGGTCTTTCCTATGGTGTGTTTTGTTCTTTTCCAGGGGAGGGAAGAGTCCTTTGATGCCCTACTCCAGGCCCTGAACCTTAGATTCTTTCTTTTTTTTAGCTGCCTTGCTTTTTCATAAGATATTTTGTCTTGGGGAAGGAATGGTCCTTTGACACCTTACTTCAAGACTAAAGCATTGTAGGTTCATTCCAAAACCCCCACTTGTATGAAAAAAGAACTGAATAACGGGGGTAGAGGGAAAGCCCCAAAGAAGGGAGGATCAGATTTGGGAAGAAAGACCTTCATCCAACAGATTATAGAAAAGGATGAATCAAAAACATCATCTCACACAGCCGTGAGACCAAGGGCACGAAGAGTAAAGTTTGAGGGACAACCAATAGATCAACTAGTGTTGTCTACAACATTCTTGGGTGACACAATACAACAGGTCCCTCTAGCAGTTGAAGAAACATCTAGTGGCATACCTAAACAAGGAAATCTTATGCTGACAGTAGAGGGGGAAGAGGTCACAAGCAGAGCCTCGACAGAGTCAGAACACTCCAACAAGAGAGAGAAGGTTGTAGCAGAGGGATCAAGTCATCAGAACATAGAAGAAGGGATCGAAGGAGCATTTGCATCACCAAGGGACTGGGGAAGTGTTGTTAAAGAAACTCCTATAAAAGGGGTAAGGAATCCTCAGCCATCTCCTACAGAGTCTGGTGAAATACCCAATGATTATTGGAAGATATTTATGGTTCCCACAACCTCCACTATCGAGTTTCCAATTGGAAACCTGGGAGTTGGTGCACCCAGTGATCCAGAATCGGATCCAGAAGCCTGAGAGGGCTAAAAAAGGCTCAAAAATGAAAGTGCTCAGAATATGATGAAACCGACGCCATTGCGTCCATCTTGTCTTCCTGATTTTGGAAATATATTTACTTCGTCAAACAGGCTCCGTATGCGAAAGATATCGTGTTTTTTCCAAAAACCCAAACAAGCAAACAAATGGGTGACTGTACAGTCCGTACAGTGCCACATGTCAGGATGACTGTATAGGCTATACGGCCATATAGATGACGTGGAAGCTTCTGGTGATGACACATGGTAGGTGATGTGGCATACGATAGGTACAGTTGGACTAGTCAGAAGGTGACACATGTCACCACTATAAGGGTGACACGTGGCACAGGCTAACGTGGCATGGATGACGTCAGCAGGTTGACTGGGAAGGTACGGTGACAGGTGGCAGAGTACGTGGCAGACACATGGACCATCCAACGCTCGACAAATGGTAGTTTTTGATTGGTGGTGGAGGTTCCATGTGGCACCCTGTGGTTGTCTTCCGGGTTATGTAAAATTATGGGTTCATCACCGGGGTCGAACCTGCGACCTCCTCCAAGCTATGGACTGGCAGGACCGGGCTAACCGCCCACCCCACTGATGTGACTTAATATTCATATGGCGAAAATAATATTTAACTTTGATTTAAATATTATTCGGGGGCGGAAAGGGCTAGGGCTTAGCCCCAGCCCACAGTTTGTCATATGCTACCATATAACCGCCCCATATGGCTATGAGCGTGGGGGGGTTTAACACAGAAAGAGTATTGGACATGGGCCATGGATAAGGCTATACCCTCCGCCATAATACCAGGGCTATAGCCAATGGTCGGGGCACATATATAGGAGTCGGTTCTATGGAATGGTGCATGTGACCATGGATTTTGGTAAAGGGGCCATTGCACAACCCTTCAAGATTGTGCTTGGCCATATTTAGCTACCATACGACCAAGTTTAGGGGTGCACGCATATTCTAAGGGGATAGGCCCTATTATTATACAAAAAGTGTTTTTTTATACTATGTTTTGATTTTTATTTGATTTTTAATGCCTGTATTAATGGATTTTCTCCATTTTTGAAGATATTGGGCATTTTTGGAGCCCACATTTTGGGAGGAAGTTGGGGATGGATAACCAACTTCATATCTATAAAAACTAGGCTTGTTTGAGGCCATCGGAGGACAGTTAGAGAAGATTTATGCTAAAGGGAAGCCAAGCCAAATCCATTTTTATGCAGGGAAGTTATTGAGGAGAAGACGCTTGCAGGCCATTTCTGGGAGCTCCGGACATCCATTTTGCGTGTTGTTTTCTTTGCTGGGTTCTAGAGATCTGGGATAAAATGACCAGATCAGTATTGTATCCAATTGCCACTATTTCTCTTTACTTTTGATATTTTGAACAGAAATAAAGAAGCCTCCCCCATAGAGACAAAGGCCCGGAGACGTAGGCAACATTGTGCCGAACTCCGTTATCAATCCTCTTGTTATGGTTTGTTGTTTATTACTTCATTTCAGATCTACATATGTGTATATGGCTGTCATAATTCCTCTCTTTTCCTCATTCTTTCATTAAGTTTCTCATATGGTTAATTAACACATGCAAATTAAAAACTCAACCACAGTCATTAAAAGATCCTACAGATCAAGTGGTATCAGAGCTAGTTGATGTTTGGATTTGAGTTTTGCATGCTAACCAAGGAAAAGCTACAGCATGGTGAAGACTATCTTGTTGTAGAGAATCCATTAATTGGATTGAGAAAGAGAGCTTCTCACAACGAGAAGATGGCATCGGAAGAAGGTCTTTCTCAGGATGAGAAAGAGTTCCGGAAAACTTTCCTTGCTATGTCG
>JZKD02S2325602.1:326861-337624 GCA_000966675.3 Picea glauca
TAAAAACACAACTACATCATAAGCCTTACACACTTAAATGGATAAGCAATCATCATCAAATGCACATAACAAAGCAGTGCACAGTCAAATTTGCAATTTCATCTAAGTATGTGGATGAAGTGACATGTGATGTAGTGTCGTTAAAAGAATGTGGAATGGTCTTAGGTAGTCCATATTTATATGATCGTAAGGAAATCTTCTACAGAACAAAGAATCAATATCAATTTACCAAAGCAGGTCAAGATTATGTGGTTCATGTTCATCATGTTAAAGAAAATAAAACACTTCAAACAATGGAACAATTAAAGAAGGCAGTGGAAGCAAGCAACAAACCAATAATTTTTTCAAATGAAGTAATCGATCTTAAGCAAGAACAAGAAATGATTGTTGAATGGAAAATCAATCATAAGTTGCTTCAAGATAAGCTCATGTCATGCAAATATTTCAAGTATATAAGCTCATTTGTAGTCGTATTTTTGATGTTGTCATTAGTAATGTTTTCTACATGGATGATAGTGGCTTTAGTAAGATGTAACAGGGTTCAAATGACTAACAATATACTGTCATTTGTCATGATTGTGTTACAGTTGATTTTGATGAGACAGGTGCACAAGACAGAGTTCAGAGACAGAGGACAAGCTGGGTGGCCTATCCCGAGTTTGTTGACTAGTCAGTAACCTTTTGGGGACCAAAAGGTCTTTTAGTGGGGAGGTGTGATCCAGAATCAGATCCAGAAGCCTGACAGGCCTAAAAAAGGCTCAAAAATGAAAGTTCTCAGAATCCAACGAAACTATCACCATTGTGTCCATCTCGTCTTCCTGATTCTGGCCATATATTTACTTTGTCAAATGGGATCCATATGCGAAAGATATCGTGTTCTGTCCGAAAACCCAAATAGGCAAAAAAATGGGTGACTATACAATCCGTACAGTCCGTATAGTGCCACGTGGTAGGCTAACTGTACAGGTCGTATGACCATACAGATGATGTGGTAGATTTTGGTGATGACATGTGGCAGGTGATGTGGTGTATGACGGGTACAGTTCGACCAGTCAGAGGGAGAAATGTGTCACCACTATAAGTGTGACACGTGGCATAGGCTGACGTGGCATGGATGACGTCAGCAGGTTGACTGGGCAAGTACGATAACATGTGGCAGAGTATGTGGCAGACACGTGGACCATCCAGTGCTCGACAAATGGCAAATTTTGATTGGTGGTGGAGGTGCCACGTGGCCCAGTCATGGGCTACCACGTGGCACCCTATGGTTGGCTTCCGGGTTATGTAAAATTATGGGTTCACCACTAGGGTCGAACCCGCGACCTCCTCCAAGCTACAGACTGGCAGGATCGGGCTAACCGCCCTCCCCATTGGTGTGACTTAATAGTCATATGGCGAAAATAATATTTAAATTTGATTTAAATATTATTCGAGGGCGAAAAGGGTTGGGGCTTAGCCCCAGCCCACAGTTTGTCATATGCTACCATATAACCGCCTAATATGGCTATGAGAGTGGGGGGGTTTAATGCAGCAAGAGTATTGGATGGGGGCCATGGATAAGGTCGCACCCTCTGCCATAAGACTAGGGCTATAGCCAATGGTTAGGGCACGTATATAAGAGGTGGTTCTATGGAATGACGCATGCGACCATAGATTTCGGTAAAGGAGCCAACGCACAACCCTTCAGGCTGGCGCTTGGCCATATTTAGCTACCATACGACCAATTTTAGGGGCACGTGAACAGTCTAAGGGGATAGGCCCTATTATTATACAAAAAGTGGTTTTTTATACTATGTTTTGATTTTTATTTGATTTTTAATGCCTATATTAATGGATTTTCTCCATTTTTGGAGATATTGGGCATTTTTTGAGCCCAAATTTTGAGAGGAAGTTGGAGATGGATAACCAACTTTAGATCTATAAAAACCAATCCTGTTTGAGGCCATGGGAGGACATTCAGAGTAGAGTTATGTTGAAGGGAAGCCAAGCCAAAGACATTTTTATGCAGGGAAGCTATTGAGGAGCAGATGCTTACGGGCCATTTCTGGGAGCTCCGGACATCCGTTTTGCACACCATTTTCTTTGTTGGGTTCTAGAGATCTGGGATAACATGACCAGATCAGTCTTGTAGCCAATTGGCACTATTGTGATGTACATTTTATCTTTTGAACAGAAATAAAGAAGCCTCCCCCACAGAGACAAAGGCCCAGAGACGTAGGCAACGTTGTGCCGAACTCCGTTATCAATCCTCTTGTTATGGTTTGTTGTTTATTACTTCATTTAAGATCTGCATATGTGTATATGGTTGTCATAATTCCTCTATTTTCCTCATTCTTTCATTAAGTTTCTCATATGGTTAATTAACACATGCAAATTAAAAACTCAACCACAGTCATTAAAAGATCCTATGGATCAACCACTAAGCCTATTCCATTAGCATCCTTCAGAAGATCCCAACACATTTTTATTTGAATTTGACATAGTATGCTGAGGGTATGATTACACGACGGAAGCCCAAAAGTTAAAAAAATTTCCTTCTACATTAAAAGGGACAGCTCTACGATGGTTCATTGGCCTTGGAGGAAGCACTATTTCCACATGGGATGATATGCAGACAACTTTTCTGGAAAAATACTAGGATTACTGTAAATCCTGAAACATTAAGGAAGAACTTTTCAAGTTCGCACAAAAGGAAGACGAGAGTTTGGAAGATTGTGTGGAATAATTCAAGTACACCTTACAGAGGTCGGGTCACTCTGACCTGGATAAGGAAATTCTAAAAATTATCCTCCTCTGATCTTTCCGTGAGGATTCAATGGAGCTATTGAACATTGTGGGAAAATGAGACATCTCTAAGGAAATATTTGAAGTATCTGCGAGTTATGCATTCAGTTCTCAAGAGGACTTGCAAGAAACAAACAAGGGATTCGCTCAGTAAAAGGGTCTAGCAGAGGTCTTACGAAAGCAGAAATCAAAAACCTGCTAGACAATCTGAGGACAGATATCCTCAGCACCCTGTCAGCACATATGGATACGTTGCAAGTAAATCATAAGCAACTGGAATTGGACAGGACTATGGCAATATTTTTCCCGACATGTAGAAAGAAGCATCCAAAGAGGGAATGCCCATTAAACTCCATAGAGGAATGTGCAATATGCAAGCTAAATCATGCAACAAGCTCATGCCCCTCCCTGCCAGGCCTAAAAGTAGTATTTCAAGGAACAGGGAAAGACATGGAGAAATTGTACCTCATGGGGTCTAGAAAGCCATGGAAACCTCGACCACCAATGGGAAATCAAGGTATGTACTCAGATCCATCTCAGTATTTCAATAATTCTAATATGAATCCTTAGTACATGCCCTATCCTCCCATGTGGCCACAATACCAGTTTCCACCATGGCAGCAGTGGAACCCTCAAACCAGTTCAAGCTCCTCATGGGCTCCAACTTGGCGAGGATCCCCTCCTGGGAAGTTTCCTCAATCGATGCCACAACAACAACTCCAACTACCCTATAATGTGCCTCTAGGTAACTAACCTGCCCACCCTCAGCTCCCAATCCATCCTGATCTGAATCCTAATAGCAGGGGATTTCATCAAACTGACATTCTTAACCTACCTTCATATAACATTTCCACTGCAGAGTTTTATGAAATGAATCTATGATCAGGGCGGACATTTGATGCTCAACCTCCTCCAGTTAACATAGAACGACTTGACAGTGAAGGTAAGGAATTAGAACCAATTAGTAAAGAGCCAAAAAAGACTGATAGAAATCAGGCATCTCCTGTAAAACAACATCAATCTGAACCACCTTACCTAGAGAGACTAACTTTGAGTAAATCAAGCCCTCAAGATGAATTTGATTTATTAGGAGAACTACAGAATTTATTTGTTAAAATTCCCTTGTTACAAGTGATGAAGGATGTGCCAATATATGCAAAGACTCTTAGGGAATACTATTCAAAGAAATCTGCAAAGAAATCCAAAGACCCCCTTACCGTTCATGTTATTGGAAAATTATCATATTTCTTGATGGGAAAGTCAATGCCTGAAAAGTATGGAGATTTGGGGAACCCAATTTTGACAGTACATATTCTGAATGTGTTGGTAGACCTGGGTGCTACCATCAATGTCATCACCACTAAAACCATGCATACATTAGGTCTTCGTAACCTGAAACATACACCTACAGTATTGGAATTGGTAGACTGATCCACAGTCAAACCTGTAGGAAAGTTGGAAGATGTAACAATTTTAGTAGATTCATGGCACTATCCCATAGATTTTTTGGTCTTACAAACGCAATCTTTGGTGGGCGACCATCCTTTGATCTTGGGTAGACCATGGCTAGCTACTGCAGATCCTTACATTGGGTGTCGATCAGGGCACATGGTTATTTCCAATGGGCACAACATTAAGAACTTAGTGTTATACCCACCTGTAGAACCAAACCCATCCATAAAACCAACAAGAAGCAAAAAAAGTTTACCTGGGAAAGAGTCTGAAATAGAAAATGAGGAATTGAGGCCATTTCTCACTATTGAACAAGCCCTTCAGTCGAAAACAAAATCAGAAGATGATGTAATTACCTCTTTTATGGACGACCCTTGCTCCTTTTCTGAAACAAATCAACAATTCCTAGAATCTATCTTAAGCTGTGAGACTCAGGAAACAATTGAAACAACAGAAGGATTAGAGCAACTACTTGTTGATTCACCTAGTGAAAGTGTTCCAGTAGAACTAGAACTAGGAAAAACCCCGAATATTAATCCAACCCTGTCAGAACCTCAGAAGAAGCAACTTGTGGATGTCCTTCGGAAACACAAAGAGGCCTTCGCCTGGGATTATACATATATGAAGTGGATCCTTGCTAATTAATGCACCCATCATATATATATTAAGGAGGATTGTCATCCTGTGAGACAACCTCAGAGAAGGATGAACCCCACACTGAAAAATATCGTGAAAGAAGAACTTCAGAAATTACTAGACGTAGGTTTTATTTACCCCATCTCAGATAGCCAGTGGATCTCTCCATTAGTAATAGTCCCTAAGAAAAGTGGTAAATGGCGAATATGAATGGATTATCGAGAATTAAATAAGGCAACGTAGAAAGATCATTTCCCTTTTCCATTTATTGATCAAGTTCTGGACACATTAGTTGGCAAAAAGTTTTTTTCCTTCCTAGATGGGTTTAGTGGGTATAACCAGATTCATATAGCTCCTGAAGATCAGGATAAAACCACTTTCACATGCCCTTGGGGAACATTCACATACCAGGTCCTTCCTTTTGGCCTATGTAATGCTCCTGCAACGTTCCAGAGGAAAATTTTGGGAATCTTCTTTGATTTGATAGATAACAGTGTTGAAATCTACATGGATGAATTTACTCCATACGGGGATTCATTTCTTGAAGGGCTGAAAAATTTAGAAAAAGTTCTTGAAAGGTGTATACAAGCGCGTGTCTCGTTGAGTATGGAAAAATGTCATATGATGATGGGAGAAGGAATTGTTCTGGGACATTTTCTCTCAGCTGAAGGAATTTGGATGGACCCAGCAAAGAAAAAGGTAATTCAACATTTCCCAACACCCAGAATACCCACGCAGGTACACATTTTTATTGGTTGTGCTGGCTATTACAGGCGTTTTATAGAAAATTTTGCTAAGGTATCACATCCACATTTTCAATTGCTAACAAAAGATTTAGATTTTGTGTGGACAGAGGACTGTGATGCAACCTTTATGAGAATTAAGGAATTGGTCTGTAGTGCTCCAATCCTTAGAGGGATAGACTGGGCATTACCTGTCCATATTCATACAGATGCTTCCCAAACAACGGTTGGTGCAGTATTAGGACAGCAAGAGGACAAAATACCATACACATTTTACTATGTTAGTAAGAATTTGGCTCCAGCTGAATTAAACTACACAGTGACTGAGAAAGAATTCCTTGTTGTCATTTACGCCATCAACAAATTCTGGCACTACATTACCAGGTATCCTACCTTTGTGCATACTGATCATGCAGTTATCAGGTATTTAATGAATAAACCTGTTACCCATGGTCGTATCACAAGATGGCTCTTGCTACTACAGGAATTTGATATCATGATAGTAGATAAACTAGGGAAGGACAATGTGGTTGCAAATTTCTTATCTAGGATAGAACATGAGGGTAAGGATACACCAATTGAAGATAATTTCCCAGATGAACATATTTTTGCAGTATTTTCTAACACTCCGTGGTATGCAGATATTGCTAATTATCTTTCTTCAGGGAAGGTACCTCGACATCTGTCATATAAAGAGAAAAGGAAGATTATTCACCAGAGTACCCGATATTCATGGATGGTAGGATATCTCTTTCATACAGGGGTTGACCAACAAATTCGGCATTGTGTGGTAGAAGATAATATCTATGAGATACTGAAGGTTGCACATGGTGGACCCTGTGGAGGACATTTTGCAGATAAAAGAATAGGTCACAAAGTGATACAAATGGGATATTACTGGCCCTCCATATTTCGTGATGCCCGAGACTATGTCCGAAGGTGTGATAGCTGCCAACAGATGGAACAACTTGGGAAAGTAGATGAAATTCCTGTACAACCCCAGATAGTCATTGAACCATTTGATAAATGGGCCATTGATTTTGTTGGAATCTTCAACCCACCTTCTCATCAAAAAGATTACATCCTGGTCTGCACTGATTATGTAACTAAATGGGTGGAAGCCAGAGCGGTCACAAGAGAAACATAACAAGTAGTGGCAAACTTTATTTTTGAAGAAAATTTTGCCCGATATGGTACTCCAAGGAAAATTGTGTCGGATGGAGGATCATAGTTCACATCTCACATGATAGGAAAGTTGATGCAGAAATATGGAGTCAAGCATAGAGTGACAACCCCCTATCACCCCCAGGCAAATGGGCAAGTAGAAAGCACAAACAAGGTATTGGAAAATATCTTGACAAAGAAAGTAGCAAGTCATCGTTGGGACTGGGCACAGAAACTTCCAGAAGATTTATGGGTGTACAGAACAACATGGTGAAACACAACTGGGTTTTCTCCATTTGAATTAGTCTATGGGAAAGTCCCCTTGTTTCTAGTGGAATTTGAGATCAGTACACTAAGGACAGCTCTAGAAGTAGGCTTAGACCCATCAGAAGAAAAAAAACACCGACTGGCACAGTTGAATGAGTTAGACGAGATTCGGTTAGTAGCTGTCTAGAAGACCACTACTATTCAACAACAGAGAATGAAGTGGCATGATAAATTTATCAAAAGTAAGGTGTTTCATGTGGGAGATTGGTCATTACTTTACGATTCCCGATTTAAGGATTTCAAAGGCAAGCTTTGCACTCGCTGGATGGGGCCATACCAAGTGGACGGAGTGTTCGACAATGGAACGGTTAGATTAATTACAATAGATGAGAATCATACCTTGTTTTTAGTAAACAGACACCGTCTAAAACTATACCACCGTCCAGCCTCTAGAAATGCCTTTGTCAAACACCTCTCTGACTGATCTGATTTAATGATTGTTGGAATGAGGGACACTCTCACTCTGCCTTAAAATATATAAATATATATATATATATATATATATATATATATATATATATATAAAATTTACTTGTTTGTATTATTGCAGGGATAACAAACGAATATGACTAGGAGAAATGTAACACTCAACATTGTTACTCCACCAGTATTGCTATAAATACATTGTTGTTACTCCATTGGTGTGCACTGATTACTTCACGAAGTGTTGTTACTCTACAATTGTCGTTACTCCGCAACTGTCGTTACTCCGCCGGTGTTGTTACTCCACAACTGCCGCTACTCCATCGTCGTTGTTGTTCTATCATTGTTGCTACTTGTTGTTACTGTTACTCCTTCCTGCCATTACATCCTGTTGTCGTTACTCCGTCAGACCTTTTGATGCCACTCCACCATAAGGTAGGCCCCAAGTACGTCTCTGTTGACTTTTATGGATTTAATTAAAATATTCCAAAAAGACATCATAACGTGTCATGGACGACCGTAATAAAGTTAGGGGGGGGGGAACCGTCATAAAAAATGATGGCATACCACAAATTTTTTTTATGACACACAATCCTCATCAAACAAAATCTAATGATTTCGATATTCCGTAATCATAACTAGATATGTCAAATGCGTACTTGTACGCACAAAATCATAATCGGTCACCTCCCCAACACGCTACATTAAATTTTTGATAGTACCACCACAATCTGTCATCATTTCCAAGCATACCAGCGTTGTTTCATCCGCCGCCCCCAAAATCCATATGATGTTATTTCAGTTGCCAACGGTTTTGGAGCCCTGTTATTTTCCCCTACCAACGAACTGCATTTGTTTTGCTGACTCCGCCTCTGCAGCAATGGTTGGATGATCTGTGTGTCATGAACCTAAAGATACAACGAGAGTTTAGAAAAATCAGGAGGTATGGAAGGTATTTGAGAATGTGGGCTGGAATGTCTACTTTGACAGATTGAAAGGGTTGAACGAAGAAATCGCGATGGAATTCACACTCAACTTGAGAGAAGGAAGCTCTCGGGTCCGCGGAATTGAAATTCCTGTGACAGAGGAAGCCATCGCAGAAGTTAGTGGACTCCCTCAAAAAAGATAGTGATGGTTTTCAAGAAGGTTTTTCCTTCTAGAGTTTCCCGAAGCCTTTTTATAGGCAGGAGAAAGCATTGTGCAGAAGGGTCGAGGATATGACCGAAATTCGATGCCGCATCCATGGAAGGAGGTAGCAGAATTCATCATGAGATATATGACTTGCGAAGGAAGATACTCCACCATATTCAAATACCATCTTCGAATACTAACTCACCTGCGATTTTCCCAAGAGGAGTCTTTCTCACTAAATATGCCTTATTTCTTATTCAGAAGCCTTCACCTAATGGCACATTCAGCTCAAGAGTCGTGACAGGTATTGGCGACCATCACCCACCATGGGTTGGTTCAGCTGTTAGTAATGAATGCCATCAGACAAATCCCAATTCCGTGGGAAATGTTTTGGGACTCCACAGAGGAATAAGTAGCAGTTGCTATGGCTGCTAAGGAGGATGAACCAGAAGCCGCAGAGGAGGAAAATACAGGTGAAGATGACTATGTTGACCAAGAGGAATCGAAAGAGATGGAAATGGAAGCTGAATCATTCGAAGAAGAGGCTGCTCTTCAAGAGCAAGCCAAAAACATGGAATCAATGGAAGATGCGGAAGTTGACACAGAAATACCCACTAGTACCACGGTCGAGGCTACCCCACAAGAACCAGTCTCGCCTGTGGAATTAGCAGAACAATGTGATAGCATGAAAACCACAGAAGCAGGGTCACAATAGACAGGAGCAGGTGAATTGATTGATAGTGGGACCGAGTGTACCCCACAAGAACCTCCTGTCACCATGGAATCGATGGAGGAGGATAACCAAAATGAAGAAGAGGTCATGACCACCCCGACCATAGAGCCCATGGAAGAAGTGTTGGGAGAACTAGGGCATGAGGTTGGCACTAAACCACAAGAACCAGCGTTTATCTTGGAACCAAATATTGAAGATCCTTGCCATTTCTTCTTTTTCTCATTTTTTCCAAAAGGAGCAAGGCGAACTCGTTCCCTTCGACGTTCAGAAGAAGATCCCATCATTCCTCCAATTCTACTCAAACTGTGCGAGGTGGATGATACTCAAACAGATACACCAATAAGAGAGAATCTCATAGGGACACCACCGGTCGCGGTGAGCCCGCAACAAGAGTAATTAGTTGTAGGCGAAGAGGAGGGACCAAGCAAAGTTGTCCCTGCGAATGAGCCAATGGAAGAACCAGGAGAGAAGGTCGTAAGACTCCCAGCCAAACAAAAACATCAGATTCAATTGAAGGAGACAACATAGATTAATATGGAGGTTAGGAAACTAAGGAAACATGTACACAAATTCTAGGAGTGGATGAAGAAATAGAAGAAAAAATATACAAAGCCCGAGACCATAGGAGTAGAAACAAAAACTTAGACAGACCAGGTAGCCATAACCTCTGCTGCTACTCAAACAGACCTGGTCGAGCGATTGTTTGAATACTGTGAGCATGCCTTAACAGTTGAAGTGTAGACTTGGAAATCTACTGCGACTCAGTATAAAAATGAAATCAAAAGAACGCATTGTTGGTCACTATAATTGTTTAATTAATTCTAAACAACCAAGTGAAACATAAATTATCAACCCAGGGAAGTCTTTTATTTCAAAGATAGCCACGCACTATATATGCTCAATTTCAAAAGCACTTAGTGTTGTAGTAAAGAAAATTATACTATCTATACTTGCTGGAATGAACTGAAGCTCTGAATTAAATTACAGGAAAGCAATTCCCCTATTGCAATTTTCTAAAGCTTAATTAAGAATCCTGGATTACATTAAAAATAATACTGCAATGGGAAAGAACAACTGTCTTGAAATCAGAGAACATGACCCTTACTCTCAAACAAAGTCTCAGTACTAACACTCTTTCATGAAAACAATAATGCAGAAAACAATTAACTCTATCTAACAGAGGACAAAGCACTTAGTTCCTTTCTGTCTAAGCAGGAGCCTTGGGCCTTACTTCTGTTTTAACACACTTGTGAGGTTGAGGTCTACAGAGAACAAGGCAATCTGATTCCTTTCTTTCTGAGCAGGGATCTCTAACCCAGTTTCTGACTAACACAGGAAAGTCTACAGTGAATAGGATGTTTTCGGTTCTT
>JZKD02S2325602.1:337634-362544 GCA_000966675.3 Picea glauca
CTAGCACACTTGCAGCATTAAACGAATTCTACAGAGGGTATGATGTCCCGATCCCCTTCTGTCTGAGCAGGGACCTTTAACCAATTCTCTGCTAGTCTCACAAGATCATCACACATGATTGCTGATAAAAAGAATTACAAATTCCATTCAATAACTAAGATAGAGTCAATAGTGTTTCAGCAAAGCAGAATCCATTAAAACGATGTTTCAGCAAACAACAGTCAAACAAAATATAAACAGAAATTAAACAAGCACACTTCTAACTAAGGGGTGAATCTTGTGAAGAAGGTGAGCCCTCCCTTCTCACAAGATTCCCCTGAACAAAAAGCTACAGGAGGATACTCAAAGCAGTCTTATATTCATCTGTTGAAATATCACATTACAAATTGGAGGTACAGAACGCGTCCCGCTTCTCTGAAGTTCTTCAATACATCAAAACTTGGATTCGATACAATCATTACACTAAATCATTACAAAGCATATCTGAATCCTACACTAAATCGGATCTTATTTCTAAATCAGCATAGGATGTCCTATTCTCACGCAACCGAATGCTAATACAAGAGCTGAATGAGGTATTGTTGTTACGGCTGGTGTAACAGCTCCTTCTCATAGCTGCTGATGCTGTTTCAGCATCACAATTCACGGGCTATTTCAGCCACGTGAATTGCGCTCTTGACTGTGTCGGCCTTGAATGCTAACGGTTCGTGTTTTAGCATCGTGGTGGTCTCCTCTGTGTTTTAGCATCTGCACTTCTGAACTGAGTGACAGCTCTGTGTTTCAGCATCTGCATCCTCGATGTAGCAGCTCCGTGTTTTGGCATATGTGACCTCAAACTATGTAGCAGTTTCGTGTTTCAGCATATGCTACCTCGGACTGTGTAGCAGCTCCGTGTTTCAGCATCAGTTCAGCAACGACTTTGGACAGTTCTATGTTTCAGCACGGGCCTTGAATACTATTCTACAAATATGGACACTTATGCACTTCTAATCAATGGTTAAGTACGAGAGTGATGTAAAATATCATGCAAAACAGATTAAACGTGTAGTGATGAGAAAGNTCCCGATCCCCTTCTGTCTGAGCAGGGACCTTTAACCAATTCTCTGCTAGTCTCACAAGATCATCACACAAGATTGCTGATAAAAAGAATTACAAATTCCATTCAATAACTAAGAAAGAGTCAATAGTGTTTCAACAAAGCAGAATCCATTAAAACAGTGTTTCAACAAATAACAGTCAAACAAAATATAAACAGAAATTAAACAAGAACACTTCTAACTAAGGGGTGAATCTTGTGATAAAAGGTGGGCCCTCCCTTCTCACAAGATTCCCCTGAACGAAAAGCTACAGGAGGATACTCAAAGCAGTCTTATATTCATCTGTTGAAATATCACATTACAAATTGGAGGTACAGAACGTGTCCCGCTTCTCTGAAGTTCTTCAATACATCAAAACTTGGCTTCCTTCGAATGGTGATTTCCCCTGAATTTAAAGGGGAAATCCCTTCGATGCAATCATTACAAAGCATATTTGAATCCTACACTAAATCAGATCTTCTTTCTAAATCAGCATAGGATGTCCTATTCTCACGCAACCGAATGCTAATACAGGAGAAGAATGAGGTATTGTTGTTACGGCTGGTGTAACAGCTCCTTCTCATAGCTGTTGATGCTGTTTCATCATCACAATTCACGGGCTGTTTCAGCCACGTGAATTGCGCTCTTGACTATGTCGGACTTGACTGCTAATGGTTTGTGTTTCAGCATCGTGGCGGTCTCCTCTGTGTTTTAGCATCTGCACTTCTGAACTGAGTGACAGCTCCGTGTTTCAGCATCTGCATCCTCGATGTAGCAGCTCCATGTTTTGGCATATGCGACCTCAGACTGTGTAGCAGTTCCGTGTTTCATCATATGCGACCTCGGAATATGTAGCAGCTCCGTGTTTCAGCATCAGTTCAACAACGACTTTGGACAGTTCTGTGTTTCAGCACCGGCCTTGAATATTATTCTGCAAATATGGACACTTATGCACTTCTAATCAATGGTTAAGTACGAGAGTGATGTAAAATATCATGCAAAATAGATTAAACGTGTAGTGATGAGAAAGGACGTTGTATACCTTGGAATGATCAGATGAAATGATAGTATAAGTCTAAATACAGGTGATCCAGGGTATAATAATGGCAAAAAGTATGGGCAAAAAGGTACAATATGTGGTCCTAACATGCATGAGCGAGCCTCCACAACTGTTTTTGAATATGTGGAGTGTATAGACATCATGAGATTAAGGCATGTGAAGTAGCAGCTCAAGATGGAGCAGCTGGAAAAGCAAGTGGAAGAACTAAAAATGGATAAAGAGTAGATGTTTAGTTTGGCGCAAGAGGTGATGGCATGTCACCCCCCTGCTTCTAGTTATTCTTTGTTTTTGCATGAACGTTTTCTTCTATTATGCATGGAGAGCATAAAAAATGAGATTAGTTATAAGATAGAAAATGGTGTACAATTCCTTCGAATAATGAGGCACCACGACGTGCCAACTCATCATTTGATGTGTGAATTTTACCTGCATGGATATCTACTACGCCTAGACAAAGATTTCAATCTGGTCCCGTATGTGGGAGACATTCAGTTAAGGGCCCTCACCTCCTACACTTTCAACTAGATCAGCTGGCAGAAGGCTTTTAACACATTTGAATATAATCAGGTTACAAGGCCGTTTATGGTAAGAGGAGAACCCGAAAGGGAAGTCACCATGTTCAATAAACACAACACCTTTTTGGGAATTGAGGCAAATAGAGACATAATGTTGAGGACACAAAATTGGTGCCTTGATCTTTATGTTAAGCAAATAGTCACATTTCATGAAGAAGCCCTTGATTGCGATAAAAAAAGGTGGATGATGACACCTACAGCTGTCCGGAACAGGGAAACTTTTGGGGCACCAAATTTTTCACAAGTGCTCCCCAGAGTGCCCAGATATGTGGCATGTGTCCGAACAAGCGAGATTCGATGGATGGAACTCCGATTTCAGTTTCCACTATTTGGTTGCCAGTAGAAGATTACACTCCAACATATATCGTCCCAAAAGATTGGTGTGAAGACATCCACCTCTTAGATGGTTTTAAAGTTCCAGGAACAGAGATGGCCAAAGAATATGATCACGCCCATTTTCAGGAAGCCCACAGTCAGCGAAACCCAGACCTGCGGAAGCGACGAACTGCATGAGGGCATGCAGAATGCTAGTTGGGGGGAGATGTTGGGCAGCAAATCGGGATATCTTTCTGTCGCATTTCCATTACCTTTTTGACCGTTTTACACTTATTTACCTATGTTTACTGTGCTAAAACCATGAGGTAAATACCCCTACCCTGTCTATTGGAATATTTTATTAATGAAGTGAAGTCACAAAGTTTTACCTATTCGCAACACTAAAACAATGTTTGACCGCAGCTTTTGGAGAACATGAATCAAGGCCTCAACATCCCACGATAGATCTATTGTTCAACTGTTTTGAGGACAACAATGACCAAGCCAAAGGAGGTCGCATAGCTGGAGTCACAGATCCTTGAACTATCTTGGGCATTTCGTTGATCTTGTCTATCTGGTACTGGTGCCGCTCCAACTAATGTATATTTTTAAGGGTACGGTTACCATGTTTTGGGTAAAGAGGTTGTTCCCCCTTTTGATGTATAAAAGACAATTTATTCCTATAACTGGGGATGTCCCCATTGAGAATGTAATAACCTTTTCATATTTATAAATCATTACCTATTTTGTTGTCTTCATCTTTTCTGTAACCAGCGCAACCCTGATCAGAGAGCTGGGCCCGCTCTTCTGATCAGGTGTCGCGTCTTCCTGTGTGTGTGTTATTTATCAGTTTTATGATTGTTGTTACAGTGTGTTATTTATCAGTTTTATGATTGTTGTTACAGTGTGTTATTTAGCAGTTTATGCTTGTTGTTACAGTACGTTATTTCTTAGATTATGCTTGCTGTTACAGCATATGACTCTTATGAGTACCTTTCATACTTTGTAGTTTATCTAGTTGACAGTAATGTTTGAATCTTAAATTGTAAACCCTTGTCCAGAATGAATTGTACTCTTTCCCCTGCATATACCTTGCACGTTTCCTTGAAAGGATACGCACCTGGATTGATAAATTAATGTAGGAAAAGGGTGAATAAATCGTTCATACCTGGACCCCAACACAAGCTTGGAATGTTTTTTAATGAATCTCCTGTAATATCCATCACGCCCTAAAAATCATCTTACCTCTTTCTGAGTTGATGGAGTTGGAATGTCCAAAATTACTTGGATTTTGGTTGGGTCTACCTAAATTCCTGCATAAGAAATGAAGTGTCCCAGCACCACACCTTTTCTCATCATAATATGACACTTTTCTGTACTTAGAGAAAGATGAGACTGTATACATATTTTGAGTACTTTTCCAGATTAGCTAAAGCTTCATCGAAATTAGTATCATAAGGTGTAAATTCATCCATGAATATTTCCATATAGCCATTCACCATATCAGAGAAAATACCAATTAAAGCTCTCTAGAAATTGGCTGGTGCATTACACAAGAAAATGGGAGAACCTTGTAGGAAAATGTACCCCAAGGGCTGGTAAAGGTGGTCTTATCTTGGTCTTGTGGAGCAATTGTTATCTAGTTATAGCCACTAAATCCATCTAGGAAAGAGAAAAACATTTTCCCAGATAGGTTGTCTAGAACCTGATCAATAAATGGAAGAGGGAAATGATCCTTCTGTGTGGCCTTATTCAAGGCTCTATAGTCCACACACACGCTCCATTTACCATTCTTTTTAGGCATAATAACCAAGGGTGAAACCCACTCGCTGTCTGATATAGGGTAGATGAATCCTGCTTTAAGAAGTTTATGGAGTTCTTCCTTAACAATCTCTTTAATATTAGGGTTCATTATCCTTTGGGGTTGGAAAATGGGTCGACAATATTCCTTAATGTATATGGTGGGTGCACATTTAAGAGGAAATTCCTTTCATATCCATGTAATCCCAGGAAAATGCCTCTTTATGTTCAATCAATAACTCCATCAAACATCCAGTTTCAATAGAAGATAAATCAGGATTGATGTTCAGGTATTTTCCAGGTTTGATTTCTACAGATATTCTCTTAGAAATGACTTTAGGAAATAATACATTTATTTCAATATCTATTGTTACAACTGAATTAACTTGATTTACAACAGTTTCATAGAACATCTCCGGGCTCACTCCTTCCTAGGCAGTAGGGTCAAAGATTCTAATCAATCGGTGGTACGTGTTTTGTGTAACAGTAGAGGGGTCACTGATAAATCTATTGATTAGCTAATCCTCTGTCTCATCTTTGAAACTGAAGGATTTTCCTATAGTTATCACATGCAAACCGCTTTCATCCTCAAGGTCCATCCATAAATAATTTCCGGGTTCCACACTGGGTGTAGCATGAGGATAAAGGGTAAGTTTCTTGGTATCATAACCATTAGAGATGGTCATTGAATTATATATACAACCAATGAAAGAATTATTTGTAGCTAACCATGGTATTCCTATAATTAGAGGGTTCCCTCCCATACAGGTTTTAGGTTTCAATACGACAAAATCAACAGGATACTCCCATGAATCAACTGAAATAACTATATCATTGATTACTCCTTTTGTTTTTATAGTAGAACGATCAACTAATTCTAAAACAATAGGAGTAGTTCGGACTTGAGTTTTGAGTTGCAAAAATTGTGTCATATCTATTGGCATAATGTTAATTGTTTCCCCTAAATCAACTAACGCACCGGGAATAAATATATGTCCAATTTTGACAGTGACTGTAGGGTTTCCTGGGTCACCATATTTAATAGGTGGGGTTTTTCCTAACATCAGTTCAGACAATTATCCCACTACATGTACTGTGAGGGGATCCCTAGGTTTCCTTCTAGGATTTTTGATACATAGGTCTCTCACAATATTTGCATAAATAGGGACATCCCTAATCACTTGCAATAGTGGAATTTTAACATGCATATTTTGCAACTCTCCTAAGAGATTGAAGGATGGTAATTCCACAGTTTTGATAATTTCCAATATTTCAGGGAATGGGGGTTTTGCTAATTCTATGATAGGTTCGTCAATATCCTTTGTATCAGTAGATGGTTTCCCCCCAATTCCTTGTCTGGTTTTGAAGATGGAGCAACTTCAATTATTGGCTTGGCTATTCTCCCTGATATTAATTTTATCTCATCACAAGGCATAGGGGTAATAGACAGAGCTAGCACATTGTGTATATCAATATTCTGAACGACCTTATTATTTGGATTTGGGTTAGGTTGCACAGGCATCTGAGGCCGTAAGGGAGGATTGTTCTGTGGGGCATTGGGAGGTAACTACAGTTGTTTCTTCTGGTACAGGGGTTGAACCTGTTGTTGATAGGGGTTTTGTTGGTGAGGGTTTTGATAAGTAAGTTGATGTTGAGGGCCTCTCCAATATGGGTTCCATTGCCCAGGATGATTCTATTATTGGGGCATAGGTACCCATGCATTAGGATCTTGATAAGGAGGTGGCATCTGATTTGGAAGGGGGAGGGCATTCGTCTAGCCATATTGAAGTTGATTGTTCACATTATTCCAATAATTAATTGTTGCAGGAGAGAATTGAGGGTTTGTACCTTGACCTCGTGGATGCCATTGTCTTCTCTATGTTATTAGATAGACAACCTCTGCTTCCTCATTATTCGACTTCATTGATTCTTTGACACCTGGTAGGGAGGGACATTGGTCAGTAGCATGATCTAATTCACAAATAAGACATACCTGGACACTATTCAGTGGGCACTCCCTTAGTGGATGTTTCTTTCTGCATTTTGAACAGAAAATGGACAATGCCTGATCTAAGTCTGCTTGTTTCTGTTTGACCTGTAGAGTGTCAATTTGTGAGGAAAAATATTTAATCATTTATGTTTTGAAATCTTCTAGCAGATTACCCATTTCTTCTCTTGTTGCCCCTCCATTGGTTGATTTATGTACCCTTGAAAAAGTGGTATCCCTGGTAGTTGACTTATTCCTTGTAGATCCTCGAGAGAATCTCTTACAAAGATTTACAATGTCTTCATAGGATTCCTTAGATATATCTCCCTTGCCAAGCATATTCATCATATATAAACAATCATCTCTAACTCATTTTAGCAAAATAGCTTTCAGAATGTCCTTACTCACATCTGAATGTCCATACCTTTGTAGATTATACTAGAGTCACTCCACAAAATCTTCGAGGGTCTCATCCTTTTTCTGAGACATCTTAAGCAGTTCCTCTCTTCATTCCCTCATTCAACAGTAGTCTTGGTACTTGGTCAGGAAATTCTTCCACATTTGTCCCCATGTTGAAATATTCTCTCCTCCAAGGCTCATGAACCATCTTAATGCGTTTTCCTTCAACGTAACTAGAAACAATTTAAGCTTCTGTGCAGTTCTAGTGTAGTCATATCTTCTACACAAAATATCAAATTCAAACAAAAACTCATCTGGATCCTCAGTGGATAATCCATGGAAATTTGGTAGTGTTGAGAGAGGTATGTTTTTCATTGGAGCTATCCCCCGTGTGGGAATATTATAATAGGAAAGACTAGGGTAGAGATAGTATTTTCATCATTTTCCTGATCTTCATTGTTCAGTGGATCCTAACGATGGAACTCTTCTTCATTATCTCCTTGATTTTCCATGCCTGCTCTTTCTCTCCAATCAATATGGAAAGCATCCCACTCCTCTTTAGTTACTATCTGTCTGTTGATCTGATAAACAACTTCTTTTGGATTTTCCCTGTTCCGAGCTACACTTGTTTGATCTTCAATATTCTCCAGTTTTGCGTGATGACTTGTTGGTGAAAAATCTTCAGCTTTAGCCCCTGATGAAAACGATGTTTCAAAATGGGGTAGTTATGATGACTGAGGAATATGTCTTCTTGGAGGATTTGAGGGGCGAAAGATAGATCCCGAAGAAGAATCTTCTCTGGCTATAATCTCATCAACAAAGGTTGGCCTTCCTAGTGCAGAATTCCTTCCACCACGTCCTCTATAAACTATAGGGTTAGTATCTTTGGGGATATGTCTTCTTGTTCCTCGATTCATGTAGAATACTCATTCCTAAGAAAAGAAAACTAATGTGATTACAAGAATATATAATTATCTTCCCCAACAACAACACCAAATGTTGTGCACTTTAATTGTCTAAATAAATAGATAATTAAGGTGTTCAATATGAATTATCAAACCCATGAAAGTTTTGTTATTGTAAGATAATTGTGCACAGTCTATGCTAGATTATGAAAGAAAACACTAATCAAGTTGTAGTAAGGTAAACTAACACTAAAAGAAACAGAATTGAAAAGATGAACACTAACACAACTTGTTGACACAGTTGGAGTTCTAATATATTGTTACATAATTGAAGTCACCCTTGCATAATTGAAATCACATTTGCATAATTGAAATCTAATTTCCAGGAGTAGAATTTGATGAGTGTATAAGAATTCTGGAATATCTAATCTATTCTAATTTTCTATCTTACTATTGCAGAAGTAAGTTTTGTGCTAATTGTTGAAAGGAAGTCTACTTAATTGCAGAAAGGGAATTCACACTTCTATTTACTTTTTCTTGGAAACAAAGATTTAATATAATGCAAAAAAAGAAATTAACTTTCAAAGAAATTCTTTAGCAATATACAACAATTGATTCTAACTCTCATGAAACACACTGATGCGCATTAACATAAAGGGACTGAACTGTAACAAAAAATGTATTCTAGCAATGCATAAATAGATAAATCACACAACTGTAAACAATCAAAGAAGTTAAGCTAAAACTCACAACAGGGGGGAGTCTGTGAGGAAGGTGGGCCCTTTCCTTCTCACTGAATCCACTCGAAAATACTAAAGTAGGTTGGAGAAACTCAAATCACTTCTTTATTAAATCTCCAAAATGTTCAGATACAAAATGCTTCACTTCACTCTCTATTCCACAACTAATCTCTACTGCCTAATGGTTACAAAATATATGTTATTTAAAGATAGAGACATTCAGTTGAAATGGACTCAGAATAGCCTTGGGAGTAAGAGATTCTCAAGTTGTTTGTATGATATAAAACATTTGTTATCATCACAAAATCTGGAAATGATCTTGATCACTAGCGTGATCCAAAACGTGTAACAGCCTTGAGGATCCGTCTTTAGGATACAGATTTGAATGATATACCAGCTTCTAGGATCAATGAGAATCTGTTGTGGAAGTTGTAACAACTTCCAAGAAAGGTGTGCAATTGTTGTAGTCGTGTAACAACATGCAGAACTGGTGCACAACTGTAATAACTGGTGTAACAGGAACGATCTTTCTTCAAGACTTGGTTGTTTTTCTTTAATCTACACATTTTGATCATTAGTTGAACATTCATGGATAAAATATGAGAAATTCTACCAATCAAATGTGTTAAGTAAATAAGAATACAAAATCAAGATCAATGATTCATACCTTGGGAAAAAGGTCTTAGCAAACAGTATATTAGGCATTTTAGCATGGAAATGATAAGGTTGAATGAGAAAAAGATATAGTGAAAAAGGGACATTTTTTGGTCCTAACACAACCTTTTAGGGAATAGGGGAGGAGGAGCTACATCCTTATTAGGATCTTGTGGTTCGAATGTGTTTCCTACCTGCTCTTTTTCTTCCGTTATAACCACAGTCGAGGGTGTTATTGTTGGTTGTATGTTATTTTCAATCTCCTGCTCTTGGGAAATGTTGTTTTCTTCAGGATAAATTACGCATCCTGACCTCAACTGGAGTTTGTTGCACCCTACGGAGTTGATTTCCCCTTCCACATTCTCCATAATATGGATGATATGGGATGGTATATTATTATAATTTGGGTGGGGTTGGGTTGGTAATTGAGGGCACAATTACGATTGAGGGTTCTGGGGTAGTTGGAGTGGAGATTGCAAAGTGAGTTGGATTTGAGGGGCCATCCCCATGGGTTGATTGGTCATTCCCATGGGGCGCTGCCAATACTGGTTCCTATTTGGGTTTTTGGCAGCCGTGTTGGACCACTGTGAAGGATAGGGGTTGGTGTTTGAGTTTTTCCAAGATGAGGTAAGGTATTGTGAGTTAGGCCAGATGGAATTTGCAGCTAGTTGATTCTTCCAAATGGGACTTGCAGCTGGTTGGTTTGGCTGAGTGGGATTTTCATTTGGATATTGTTGGGACTGCCAAGTAGGGTTAGCAAATGGTTGGCCCTGCCATGTGTTTCCAAAATTTTTCTACTAATTATATTGCCCATAAAAGAAAGAAGAAAGATCTTGTAGTGTACCTGGAGGTCGGGCCTGCCATTGGCGACACTGAGCCATCAAATATAATGGTTTTGTTTCCTCTTCCACTTCTCTAAAGACTAATTTTAATCCTAGGAGCGATGGGCATTGATTTGTTGTGTGGTATTTAGCACAGATAGCACACATCCAACATACATTCCCTTGGACCATGTTTTTTTCTACATCTGTTGAAAAATATGACCAAAGTCTGTTCCTCTTTTGGTTGCTTCTGTTTGGCCTGCAATACATCCAATTGTGTATTCAGAGTGCTCAAAATGTTAGTTTTGAAATTTTCTAAGAGATTACCGACTTCTTCTCGGGTGACTCCTCTGCTGGTAATATTGTTATTTCTGGTGAGGGGAGTCTGCATCCCTGACCCCTGGTCCATGTACTTCCACGTGAGCACCTGATGCACAACTAAATGATGTTATCATAAGTTTCTTGATAGATATCACCCTTCCCCATTAAATTCAATGTTTATACCCATTCATCTTCCATTCCCTTTATCAAAGTGGCTTTGAGCACCTCACCTAGTAATGTACCATAAGGGGTTCTTTGTATATTGTATTGGAACCTTTCAACATATTCTTCTAATGTCTCGTTTTCTTTTGCATTCATTTGAAAGATTTCATCTTTTAGATCCCTAGTTCTACAATAATATTGATATTTTGTCAAGAAGGCCTATTTCATCTCATCCCATGAGTTTATAGTTCTTCCTCCCAGTCGCATAAACCAACACAAAGATTCCCCTTTCAAAGTGGAAGAGAACACATTTATTTTTTGGGGTTCAGAGGTGTAATCATAACCCCTACATAGAACATCATATTTGAATAAGAATGCATTCGGGTCTTTTGAAATCAATCCATGAAAGGCTGGCAGATTCTACAAGGGAATTGCTTTCATGGGGGCATTGGGAACTGAATCAACTATCGAATATTCCAAAGTGGAGGTTTGGGTTTGTTGTTGATTTGGTTGCACCATTTGGTCAAATATGTGCCAACAATCTTCAGGAATTTCTTGTCCTATGTGTTCTTTTGATTGATTACTTGATCCCCTAGGGGATTTGATTGCACTACCTCTATCTAGGATTTCAGGTATGCCTTCTCCTTTCACAGGAGATTCAGGATCAAGTGGTGGCAATGGTTTTGCCTTAGAAACCCCACTGGTTTTCCCTTTGCCTTCCTCCAAATTAAAAGAATTTCCCTCTTCTAAAGGGCCAAGAGGTGGAAGATCTGTACTTTGAAAACTTTTCTCAGTCCCTCCAGTTTTGTTGTTAACCTCAGCATGGGCTATATTTGGTGAAACTTTTTCCTGAGGAATTTGGGTGAAGCCTCTCCTGGGTCCAACCGAAGCTTGAGATTCAACTTTTTGAATGATGTCATCTATGAAAGTGTTTCTCCCAGGGAGCACTGAGCGATGGGCTTTGGTAGTTTTTGGTGGGGGTTTTGGTTTTTCAGGTTCTTTCCTTTTAGTCATACACACTTCACACAAAGAAAATTCTAAACACCTATACAACATCTATATATCAGCTGGGGGTAGGCACTGACATAAGAAATTTACTTATTTCCTGCGTAGGTTCTTACCTTTCATCTTCAATACCTCATTCTCTAGAGACATAACCTATGCTACCTTTGACACTCTCCCCGACAATGATGCCAAAATGTTGGGCTCTAAAGATTTCCTAAAAACAACCTTAGTTCAACATTAATTTATCAACTGGGGGATTCGTCTTTTATTTCAAGAATATCAACAAAGTCTATGCAGATAGCTCATAGAGGTTAAAATCGCGTAGTTAAAGCAAATCTGAATTTATCAATAATTAGGTTCCTCACACATTCATTAAACTTCTGAAACTAAGATTTTACTAAAAATGATTGAAATATTATCTATAACATACTTAAAAGCATGAATTGAATTGTTGAATTGATCTAATTAAGAAATAGGAATTGAATCTATGGAAAATCTTAATAAACCGATCTATTGATGACTATTTAATTTGTTGGAAAGAAATAACTGAGTACTGTAAATTGATTAAAGAACAATGAATGAAAGGAAAAACAAATTCTAATTTAGCGGAAAGGAACAACAATTACTAAACTAAGTGAAAGGGACAACAAATGCTAATTTAGGAGAAAAAGGAACAACAAATACTAAACTAAGTGAAAGGGACAACAAATGCTAATTTAGGCGAAAAGGAGAAGCACATGTGAAAATGAGAGGAATTGTCAAGCAGTAAACTACAACAAAATAGAATCTAGAACAATAATCGATAACATTCAAAATAAAGCATCTATCTTTGCAAGCAAACAACATGAAAGTATTAACACACTTATGCATTTATCTTAATTACTGCAATGGATATTTAAACCATAAACCATAAATCAAACTGATACAATTATAGATTGAGACAGTATCTCCTTCATAATGGCCCCTCGGTCCTCAGAAGTACTGCTGCTAGAAACTCAGTATGCGGAAATGATGAAAACATTCAAAGCCTTTATTAATTCCATAACTGATCCAACATTTACAAAAACTGTTTGTGCAGAGCAATTCTAAGTTATGAATGCTTGTATAAAATTCTTAGGTGATCCTTTCCAGGATCCACTACCCTTTATATATTACAAAATATGGGTAAATTAAGCTATCCTGAAGATCAAGAGATCCTCAGGATCGCTATTACTATTTATGAAGTTTACAAAATAGAGAACCAATATCTCTTGAAACTACTTTGCGCCTAATATCTTTAACCTCCAATAACTTACGTATCTCCAAAATCTCTTTAGCTATCATGGATTCAACAATATTTATCCATTCATGTAACAAAATCAAACAATTCCAACCATATTTTAAAATTTATAAAATACAACTCAATAATATTTTTGGGAGACATTTTAATCATTTTCTATCCTATTTTATTCCTAAGTAACAGAAAAGTCAGTCGAGATTATATCATAAATCATGGGAATGAGGGGAATATTTGTAACTTTTCATAACCCAACACAGACATGAACCCTAGTTCAATAAAATCAAACAGAATAGAAGAATATTAGTAAGTTAACCAACAATGTACAAGTACCATTTGAGACTCCCCATGCACTTCACAAGAAAAAACCCTCTCAACTTGTCTTTTTAACTATATAGAATCTTAGGAAAGATGGAAGATAGGTTATGAGCTAAATCTGACCAACTTAAAAGTATCATGTTCCATTTCTCCTTAGTCAAGCTACTAATTGTTGAATAACTCAAAATACTAAACATGGAACGGGATTCTTTCTTGTCCTCAGTTAATATTCCCCTAGAGCCCAAAAGAGATACCCCATTGTCCGTTGAAAGGGTGTCTCCTAGAAACTCATGTAAAAAGGGAGAAAGTGTTGTAGAGAAGAGAAAAGGGAAGGAATTTGAAGGCTCTCCTCCAAGCCAACCATTTCCAAAGAAGGTTAGAAAAAAAAAATCATTGATGAACCAAAAGAAACCCATACATCTAGAAGGCCAACCAAAAGGTGAGAAACAAGAAAGATTCCTACACCAATAGTCCACACAAAGTATGTTGAGATTTCATATCAAGGGATGTATGAAGGCCAAACCAAACTAGGAGATAAAGACTCAGAAATTAGGGAATTGGAACAACAACTCAAAGAGTCTCAACATGTGATTGCTCGATTTTATCAAGAAAACGTAGAGTTGAAAAGAAAACTAGCCGAGAGAGGTTCCGAAAAACAAACACCACAAAGAAAAGCAGGCCCTATAAAATAAATTTAAAAGGAAAAGGGGGATGGGAAAATACCTGAGACTACAGTTGTAGCCAATCCCACATCACCTATGACAATATCCTCATCCATGAAGAATAGTCCATACATATAGGGAAAGAAAGAAACAAGTCAGAGACCTCCTACTTCACCCACAAAAGGATAAAAGAACATAAGATGGATGAATAAGAAACTAAGAGAAGCTGAAGATCATATCATCAAGCTCAGGGAGGAAAATAGAATATCAGAAGAAGGAATCATGAATCATTACAAGGAATTCAAACGAGCCATGGACAATGCCTATGCATTCCTTTCTAATGCTCAATCAAAATTAAAGAGAAATGAAACCTTGTTTAGGCATGTGGGAAATTTAAAGGTACATAACCTATCATTGAGGAAGGATAATATGTAGCTAAAGAAAAGGATGCAGTTGAATGATGAGGCCAGGAGGAGACTAGAGTTACACGTAGAAGTAGCACAAGTATGAAAAGATGAAAAACACAGCTTTTTTTTTTGGAGGAAGTCACCATTACAGTTGCAAACTAAAAGGTGACTAAGGGAGGTATAAGTTAGATAAGTTTGAACATATTTATATATAAACACCTTTTTGAAACCCCCATGCTTATGATCCAGGAATTTATGACAGTATGAATCACCCTTTTTTGAGTAGCTGCAAATTGTAACTGATAAGGAAAGCATAGAAAGCAGTTTAATAGTGCACTAGTGCTACGCAAATGATGTAGTCATATATAAAATAAAAGGACAACATCAAAGGTTGGGTATACCATGTTGAAGGTTAAATCAAGTTTTTTATCAGTGGTTGCCACCCGGACCTGCACAAATTTCAAGAAATCACAGCATGCTACGCAAATGTTGTAGGTATCATTTGTGTAGCGCCAACACCAGTACGCTATGCAAAGGTGACAGAGCTATAGGAAAACACACCATTTCTCTTGAAGGCACCTCCAAACAATCTCGATGACTCATCCACACTCCAGAATCGAATTTAGCTTGGATATTTGATTGTATAAGATATGTTTGTTTTGCATTAATTAGGGTAAAACAAACTTACTATTTTTATTAAAGTCATTTTTGAGTTGTCCTCTTCTATTGTAAATAGATCCACTATTGTATTCCTAAGGAATTTGACCCATAGTATCTTAGTATGGCAAGTAGGATCTTATATATTTGGGTCATTTTGATGTAAAAGGGGTGAGTTGCCTTCATGAAGGAGATTCTAATGGTGATGAGCTGAAAATGTGTTTCTTTTCTTTGTGTATGTATCTCTTGTATCTCTATTTACATCTCATTTTTCCTCTGTTTGAATTGATTTTTAAGAGTTATAATTCATCTAAAAGGTGGTCTAAACTCAAGGAATTCAAACTTTGTCATTTTCTTCCTAACTAGGTCATAATTCATCTATGTGGTGCTCTGATGTTATTATTTGTTGTTTTCTTCCTCTTTCGCCGTCTACAAATAAATCCAAAAATTGAAGGTTTCATCCACCAAATTTATCCTCTATTCCTCTGTGAGGTTCTATTACCAAGACATTGGTTTCATTTGTTTTCAAGATCTGACTCCATAGCCCAAAAAGCATCCTTCTCCTCCTTTCCAACAACACCTTATCAAATCCACTCAAACGTTGAAATTGTTGGAGTTACTTCACACACACCTAGGATTTATTTTTCCTTAGGTTTTTCCTATGTTTATTAGTCTTTATCCAGTCTCCTAAATTTTACGAAGAAAATTCCTCTAGGAGAATATTCCCTTCAATATTTAGTTCAATTTGACTAGTTGAGTGGAGTCTAGATGCTGCATTGGTTTTGTCACCATGCAACATTGGGATCATCACCAACTAATGCGCATTATCCTTGGTATCAGGACCAGACTATCACATTACCCATGATTCCATGATCTCCTCCTCACTTCACTCTATTTCAGTCAGTTAATTGAAGACTGGTAGACTAGTTAATTGAGCTAGGTGGCAGTTCACTCTTGTAACTGCCCAACAGACTAGACTAGGTGGACGTTCACTCCCGTAATTGTTGGTGTGTGTCAAAATCACTCTAGACCACCTCCAGTGCACATTGGATTCACCTCCAGTGCACATTGGTTGAGTTATACAAATTATATCATGTGTAAATGATTCATTATTCGTTACGGTTAATGAGAATTCTTCCATTCTTTCTCTCTTGCTTCTTCTTTCTCAATTAATCTCTGCAAATGTGTGTGGTATTTTATAGATAGATCTATTATGTTCAAGTTCAACACATTTACATGGTATCATAGCCAACATACTGCTAAGCAAAATCTACACCAAAATATTTTTACAGGTGCCAAAGATTGAAGACAGCGGAAAAATGGAATTCCCCAAAGAATTCATTATTATACCTTACAATTACTTTGCATGGAAGGAGAGAATAATCATGCATATCCAAACTAGAGGATTGTACATTTTAAAGTTGAATACAGAGACGAAACTCACATCATCCATAGAAAAATACAAGTATCTAAATCGAATGGATGAAGCATTCAAAATAATTTGCAATCTCATCTCTCCCAATCTCCTTTTTCACATACCTTCCTGTAAAACCCCCAATGAAGCCTGGAACACCTTGGAAGAGATCTTTGGAAAATAGGATGATATGAGGGGGCACATGCTTGAGCTGGAATTGCTCATATTGGATCCAAAAATCTTCAACAATCTCCAAGATTTCTTTACAAAATACAAGGATTTACTATCATGACTCAAAGCTTGCGGGGTTGATAAATCTAAGGAGGATAAATAAATGGTTCTCACCATTCTCTCCAAACTTGGTCCTGAATGATCCATTTTTGTATCCACATTCCATCCAGTCAAATTCACCTATGGAGGCACCTGGAAGATTCCTTCTCTTGAGGAATTTATCGAATCCCTCACACAAGAGAAAACCAAGGTCATCAACATGGAAAAAATCAAAGGCCCAAAGGCACATGCAATTACTGTGCAATATGGTAGCCATCAATATCATAAATCTAAAGATAAAGAAAAAAGGAAAGGTCATGAAAATATGAAGAAGGAAGGGTACTCAAAACCCTTCGCCGATGCCTCTGGATCCAAAGGTGGAAAGGGAAGAAAATGGGAGAAATGCACATACTGCCATAAAGGATTCCATCCATAATCCGCATGCATGCAGAAAGAAATAGATCTGATGACTCAAATACTTAAAAAAAATAACCTTGTAGATTGCATCCTCGAGGGTGCCAAGAAGAAGAAGCCAAAAGATTGTTACACATGATTTTTGTCACTTTGGTGATGTATTAACAATGATGTATTTAGGCTCCCAACAAGGACTTTTTGCTTGAGAAAAGTGGCCCCTGTCTTCTCGCAAAAAACATATTTTTAAGATGAGTTGGCAGGCTGCCTATGGTCTAGGGTATGAGAATCCCTCATTCTCGCAGGACACCCACACTTAGGGTGCGAACTTCTCATAGTCTGCTCCATACACAAGGTGTGAACCTGTTTTTAATCTTGGAAAGGAGAAGAGGTCTCAAGGGTTCTAGAAGGGAATCTTATAGAAAATGAGTTAGCATTTGCATGGTTGTCATCCTACTGACTTATTATATTTGATGGGATCATCCTTATCCATGTAACCATCTCTTCTTCTCCTATATATTGAAAGGTTTCTCATGGAAAAGGTTAAGCAAGATTGAATGAAGAATTGGTGAAAGAATTGCATGAAGAACCCTGCTTAGACAGAAGCTTGAAGACTCTATTTGGTCTATCAAGAGGAATTGGATCTTCTTCATGCAAGTACAGAGAAATTGTGTGTGTTGGAACCAAGGGTCACTGAAAGGAAGCTTGCAACATCAAGTCAATCAGGTTGTATCTTCTACTTTCAATTAATATGATACATCGACATGTCCCTTTCCCATAAAGTCACTCTTTATTGTGTAATTCATTGATCATATGCATAAGTTGACGTTGAATATACTTTGCTATCTTCACTTTGATTGGTTTTTTTTGTCTTGGACTTGACTTTGCGAGATCATTGGAGTGAAGAGGGAACAACAGAGACCTAAGGAAGAAATATAAAGGTATGTCATTTATTCCTTCCTATTAGTAGATTTAATGATTACAACTTAGGGAAAGAGTCGTGTCCTGTCCTATTTTGTTCTAGATCTAGGTGGATCTAGGGAGATCTATTAGTGTCCTTACCTACTAATTTGTCCCATAAAATTGGTGAATCCACTGGGGATACAACCCATTTTCGGTGGTTTTTCCTTGGCCATTTTCTCTTAACTTACCATTTTTTATTTTCATCAATCTTTGAGTCTTGAGGAGACCTTGATAGACTCTCTGGGTCCAGAAGTTCCTTCAAAATTTTTGTCTTTTTTCCAAATTTTGCTTAGTTTAAGGCCTTCTCACACTGCACCCTTCTATAGAGTGCGAGAACCACTAGAGTTTTCACCCTGCTGTTCAGTCCAATGTGAAATTCTCGCACTATGCTTGTGTCCAGCCTGCGAGAATCCTTCATTCTCGCACTGTACTACAAACCCATTTTCAAATTTTTGGATTAAGGTTTTTTAGTATTCTCAGATGCCCAGATTAGTATGTGTGTATGAAAAGAACTTCTCTGGCTAGTGATTGATTGTTTCTTGACTTCGAATTTCATGAATGATTAGTCTTCGGAAATTGAAAGCTCTTATTGTTCATTTTCTCTCAACTGTTACCTCTTGACCTTTTCTTAACAAGGATATAATCTATGCTTTTGAAATCTGAGTGCTTGTTTGGTTGGGAGCCGGTGATCGGTTTAAAAGCTGGGATTAATTGTCTTTTTCAATTGCTCATTACTTGGAAAATTGTTGCCCACATGCATTTGAAGAGACTAGTCTTGTCTGTTTGTTATTTTTGTCTTCGTTGAAACATTGGTTTGGGTTTCTTGTTGTATATGGATTTTTCATCATTTGCTAGTTTTTCTTAGTTCCACCACTATTGTTTGGTTTCTATTGAAAATTAAAAAACATTTTTATTTTTAAGCAACTTTTTAGTCGAAAATATTGGCATTCAATTGTTGAAATAGAATGAATAGATAATTTGCATTGTTCATGATTCATTGATATTGCATTTCAAAGAAGATCATATATCGTAGTTCAAAGTTGTTCCAGAAAACTCCTCTTTCCCTCCTGTAAATAGGATTCATCGAACAAAAAAATTGTATCATTCAATCCTATCTATGCATTGTTGGGTCAGAGTCTCACACAACATCAGTATCATTTCCGTCTCCTTTGAGTAACAACAACCTTTAATAATATTGCGCAATTTTTTAAAATTTAACTAGTAACTCTTTTCTAGGACTCTTTTACACCAACATTAGCTAGGCTAGAGCTTTGGAATAGACAGAGAGATACACTCTCCAAAGAAAAAAAAAAATAATAGCATCTTGTGGTAAGGAGTGTCAAATTCCATTTGCAACATTTTGTCCTGGGAATCCCTTCTCACACAAGGGTCAAACCCGAGGTCGCATTGAGATTGACAGAGTTACTCACCCTTCTTTGTTGATATTGGTGTAGATATTGCACGTATTATGGGGGTCACTTGAAGGTATACCCACAATGATGAGTGGAAGCCTCTCAAGCTGATTTTGGGCTATATACCCTACCCTTGTGTGTGGATTGGACTATCGACTGTTCCCCCAGGATTGTTTGTTGTTGGTGGTAACCTTAGCGACCTATATTCTTAGGGTCTTACACAAGGTGACTATGAAGGGGCAAGTATTCACGGTACCAGGAATCGACGTTGGCCAAACTCACTCGGGCTCCTTGGAGGGTATACCCATGATTATGTGTGGGAGCTTGCACCAGGGTGTAAGTCTGTGAAGCAGTTCGTCAACGTAAACTTTTCCACCCTAGCCCAACCCCTTATTGTCTCGTCGTTGTGACGTTGGATTTAATCACCAAATAGTGACTTCAGAATTAGAAGGTCTTGTTTGCTTGGTTTTGCTTCCTAGATTTTTACTAGCGCATGTTGTTTGTTTACCCAAGTTGACCATAGAATTTCCTTCGTAAGTTTTTAACTCGATCACAACTGACCCTCCACGTCATTCACGTAGAATGCAAGGCTTACCCCCAGAAAATATGGAAGGTTCTCAACCCTTTCCTACCAACTCACCGAAGGGCTCTCCTCAACAGAGTGAAGTCCAAGACGTTGTCACTCCACAAGTGGAAAGAAATGACTCTCTATAATGGTTCTGAATTACCAATTCTGGAGAGGACTTTCGACTTCATCCCGACTTCGAGAGATGCATTGTGCGAGTGAATTCTTCTGGAGACTTGGTTGTTCAGTATTTTGGATCACCGACTGGACCTTTCCTAGGACCTGAGGGTCAATATCCTTTTTGGACTATTGGCATTTTTAGATGGGATCTCTTTGGCTCGGGAGAAGGCGTTGATATCACTGTCTCACCTAAGCTACCCGAAACATCTGATCCAGATGCAGTACCTTTTACTACTTCTTATTATTTTCCTGGTACAGAAGCTCTGCGAGCTGACCATATCTTGACTCTCCCTTTACAAATGTTCCATTACACAGATACTATGAGTCTTCACACCGGGATTACCATGGCTATCCAAGCCCCCATTGGCACACCTCTTTCACCCAGAGTCACCCCGACACTTCCACCTAGATACCATGCGTTGAATGCCTCTATTCCCACTCCTGCGCAAATCTCCTCCGATATTCCTAGAAATTCCACTCCTTCTGGGCACCATCCTCCCAGTTTCATTATGACACTTCTTCCACCCCCCTTAAGAGGACCTCTTCCATCCTTTATCGAAGGCACTGATCCTAGTGGAACCATTCCTTCATTCACACCAAATTATCAGATTACTGTTGGTGGACAATTCTACCAAGGAGGCCCAACTCAACCCCCCCTTGCAGGAAAAATCCCAATTGGGACACAACCCCCGATTGGAGGGAAACCCCCACCGACCCCACCCTATGGAAAAAACATACCCCTATCCTTGGCCTAGTATTGGAATCATATTATACAACATAACCCTCACCTGACTGGGGGGAAACAACCTCAAGCTAGCTCCGTCATACCCCCTAGTACAGGTCAACCCTATCCAGGTATGTCTAATCCTATTTGAGGCTTGAATTCTCAACCTCACACCCCCGTCCAAGGATACAAACCTATGAGTTACCTGCCTCCACACCAACAACTAAATTTTCCCAGATCCTCGCATTATATGAAGACTACTTATGGTCCCACTGGTTTGTCGACGAGACTCCCTCCCCAAAGTCACCAGTACCCACATGTGAATAGACATTTACCTTTCTTAGCCACCCTGGACCTCCCAGATCTGTCGAGGATTTTAAATGATCTGATCCATCACTGTTCCCAATGGCCCGCCATACTGGCCAAACTACCATCTAACATCCCTAAATTTGATGGCAAACCAGGCGAGGACCTAAATAATCATGTAATGAATTTTCACTTTTGGTGCTCATCCAACTCCTTGATGGATGACTCTATTAATTTATTCCTTTTTCAGCGAACCCTCATGGGTTCTGCCGCAAAGTGGTATATAGAATTACCATGAGGTTTCTTTGCCGACTTCAACACCCTCTCTATGGCTTTCTTCACCCACTACCAGTTACCAATCCGCTATGAAACGAGGACCGAGATTTTGAGTTCTTTCAAAAAAAACAAAGCCACTCATATCTCCGATCACATTCATGAGTGGCGATGGAGACGACGTCTCATCAAACTTGAACTTCCTGATCAGTTGTTGGCAGAGTGGTTCATGAAATCATTCATGAATGAAATCAGTCATGACATCACCATGGGTGGAGTTTTCACAGAAGAATAGGCCATTAGTTGTGCTCAATACCTTGACCTCATTCACTTGCAAATAGGTACTCTTTATGACTTACTCCCTGATGCACCTCATCCTTCTACTTCCACCACGTCAACTACTCCTTCTTCTTTTCATGCAGCTGATGGTGCAATTGGCACTTTCCATGACCAACCTTATTCCATCCAAACCTCTAGCAACAACCCCAAACCTATTTCTTCTAATGTTCAAAATGCTCCGTCTCCTACCCCTCTCATCGACAAGACTTCTGAGGTAAATGTTGTTCAATATACCCCCACCGGTAAAAACAAATCCAGAAAGGGAAAGGGTAAGAATAAGGAGGACAAAAATAATTTGCAAGAAGAAAGAACCAAAACACCACCTGTTGATGATAGGGATAAGTGCAAACCCCGATACCCTTGTCTTATCTGTGGTGATGATCACTACACTAAGGATTGTCCATGACAAGTCGAGGTTACTAAGTTCCTTCAAGGGACCACAAAACCACCCACTCCGGCCATATTTTCACAACCCTTCCCTTCTCAACAACAAGTCGAATTGGTCATTCATGACCAACCTTCCCCCTGCAATACATCCTATGTCTTAATGTGTACAGGATATTCAAAGAAAAAAGACATCACACTTACCACTTGAGCCAAATATTATCCTTCCTCCAAAGAGACGGTTGATGTGATACCTCCTTCATTGGCCCAACCATCTCTTATGACTCCACCTACCAATGGTCCTCTTCATCTCGAACAACTAAGCCTCGACACATTTCTTCGCCCTCCTCCAAAGGGTGTCATTCGTAAATCAACTTTCAATCCTCATGCCCTTGCTACCCAAAACTACAGTATTGTTGAAGATTTGGCCCAAGCACCATCTGCAATGTCAACCCTCGAAGTCCTTCAAAGTTGTCGTATACAACGGAAGGCATTGTTGAAAGATATCGGTGGAATTGACCCTACGGATATGAATTTAATAATTTTTGACTTGGAAGATCACATTCCAAGGTTACCCCCTCAAATCGCATTCCAAATACAAGTTATTGTCTCTGACAAAAACATTTGTAGAACAGTTATCGACGAGGGTGCCTTGTTGTGTGTCATGTCTATTACCTGCTGGAAATACATTGGCTCTCCTCCTTTGACTGAATCTCACAACACACTCAAAGCCTTTAATGGCTCCGGTTTTAAGCCTTACAGTGTCATCCCTTCATTGCCAATTATGTTAGAAGGAAAAATGGTCCAAGTTGAAGTGGAGGTCTTTGACGCTCCTCTCGATTACAACCTTCTACTTGGCTGTAGCTGGATTGATTCCATGCACGCATTTGTGTCGACTCTTTTCCATGTCGTGCCTTTCCAACACCAAGGAAAGGTAATTATCATCGATGAATTAGCCTTATTTAACTCGGATGTGTGTACCAACAACATACCATTCATTGCCAAAACCCCCCCGGATACGAGAACGTTGATGTGGGTCATCTTAAAGACTCCTCATTAATGGGTACCTTCCCCATCCCACCACCCGATGTTCCACATCTGTATTTCACCTCGATCAACATGATATCCACCTCTATTCATGGAACCCCTGCATCTCACAACCCATGGATGGTACCCAACCCCGACAATCATATTCGTTATGATGATGAAATGCCTTTGAGTCTAGTTGAATCTGCCTATCAGGCCATTCAATCGACAACCCCTTCTACCCCCTCTCTTAGTGATTTATCTCCATATCCTTTCCACATCATTTTTCCCATGGACTATATGATTATGTCTGTTATGGAAGACACCCCCTGGGACGATGGACATCATCGTTCCATCCTCTTCCTAGAACAACAAACCATCAAGAGCTACCAACGGATCTCAACCCCGTCGACCGTTGTCGTCATTTCCACCATTCCCGAGTCTACACACGATGTGTTTTCTGAAGGGAACATAAGTAATATCTCACCCACCATCCCCCTCGACATATCCATAAAAACTGGAATTGTCGAAAATGTGCATATCAGAGCTTCATGTTCTGTTGACGAAATTGTCACCTACAAGACGCTTTTCAAAGAATTTCACGATGTCTTCGCCTGGAGCTATGAACAAATGTTAGTTATTGATCCCGACATTGTGATACATGAGATTAAGACATAACCAGATGCTAAGCTCGTCCAACAATGCCTTCGTCCGGGCCACCCACATAAAGTGGCCACTATCAAGCTTGAAGTTGAGAAAATTCTCAAAGTTGGCTTTATTTGTCGAGTGGCTCTCACTAACTGGGTTTCCAATATTGTCCCGATCGACAAGAAACAAGGTACAATTCGTGTGTGCGTTGATTATAGGGATATTAACAAATCATGTCCTAAAGACAACTTTCCTACCCCCTTCGTCGACCAGATCATCGATGATTGTGTCGGAAGTGAAATCTTCTCTCTGATGGATGGTTTCTCCGGATATAATCAAATCAATATCATTCCTGCAGACCAACACAAAACCACTTTTATTTGTCCTTGGGGAACTTTTGCCTATCGGAAACTTCCTTTCGGTCTAAAAAACACTGGCGCAACTTTTCAACGTGCTATGTCTTACACCTTCCATGATATCAATCACATCATGCAGCCATATCTAGACAACTTACCCGCTCATTCCATGCGCCGTGTAGATCATCCAATACACCTCCGAGCCATTTTCCTTCGATGTTGATTTTACCATATATGCTTGAATCCTTACAAATGCATTTTCCGCGTAGAATCCGAATGACTTCTAGGCTTTATTGTTTCACATTAAGGGATCAAGGTAGATCCTTTGAAGGTCTGTAATGATCCCAAGCCAAATCCTTTCTTGGAATCACTAACTACTACTACTTTATTGAGTTATTAAATGCATACAAGATTCATCAACACATGGAGATCACAATATATTCAATATGTAGAAGCACAAGCAAAGATCTGACCTTTTTATTATGAGCAATGTAAGATC
>JZKD02S2325602.1:398947-417427 GCA_000966675.3 Picea glauca
AGTTTAATATAGATATAAGTTTAATTAGATTTATATTAGATTGTTTAATTTCAGTAAATATATTAGATCGTTTAATTTCAGTAGTTTTTTATTTCTTTTTCATAAAATATAAAAATAAAAAAAGAGATTCTTGGCTGTCTTAGGGCAGAAAATACATGAGTTTTGCAGGTTTTAAGTAAATTTGTAGATTGTTCATAGTGTACATTTGTGAATAAGAAATATTATAACTGATAATTAGATAGCTGATTTGAATTAGTATATTAGTTAGTTAGTTTAGTTTAGTTTCTTTTAGTTTATTTTAGATAGTATTTTGTTTAATTAGATTAGTTAATTCAAATCAGTTTTCTCTTTGGTTTTCTTAGGAGACCTTAGAGCGGCCAACGGAGCTGTTAAACTCGTCAGGGTGGTCCATTCCAAATGGCTTCGGTTATTTAGACAACCCCGGACCGGTTCCACTCTCCCAATTGACGGACGGTCAATTTCGCCCGTCAACGATAAGCTAAGATAAACTGAAATAAAGTACAAAAAAGGAAGCATGAATATTTATGATATTGAAAGCAAAAGGAGACTGTAATCTTATTATGCAATAAGAGTCTATACAGTAGCAAAAAATGTATTCCCAGTTTGAACCCTTGTCTCTTAGAAAAGATAGGCATTTATAGCCTTTTACAATAAGTTTTTAAGATCCTAAAAACTTGGATCTGTATCTAAAAATAGAAAATAAAACTAACTAAGGCATTCGATAACAAAGACTAGTTTCTAGAACTTGAACTGTCTTCTATATCAATATTTGACATCTATAATTCATCATGTTCTAGACTTTGTTGTGTCATGGAAAGGTAAAGGCACCTGTCTTCTGTAGTTGGATTTCTTCAATTAATCATAGTAAAAAATTTTAGGAGACCGATTTAGCATTTGGTTTTCAAAATCTCCATGAATCTCTGATGCTAAGTATTTTCTGACTAAGTGGTTAATCCTTTGATGCTCTTGAACTTCTTTAAATACTTTGAAAATCACCCTGCTCCATCTTTATCTTTCAAAAATTCTTTTTGTGCTTTCACCAACTAATTCGCCTTATGATTCGATGGTTAGCTGGTGAAAGCTCTGCCTTTCACCAGCTAACTGGTTGTAAATTTACCCTTTACACTGGTGAAAGTTATGTCTTGGCCAAAAAGAAAATTTCACCTCCAAAACTCTTATTTTATCAAAAACTTAGCATGTCTCTGCTTTATCTCCTTGCATATTCACAACAACGTGGACTAGCACTTATAGATCTGGGTGCGACTTATGCTTCTGCTTCAATTTTCTAATTTTCCTCTTAAGGTGTTTTGCTAACCACCATAAATTGTTATAATATTTGGTGATTTTCTTCTTTCTCTTTTTGTCTTTGACACTTTCACGAGCCAACTTCTCAAATTTTGCATTTGTCTCTGCGAAATTATCAGACAGAGTTTTGTATCTCACTTTGATTACTCTTTCTAAAACCTCCTATTGAGTAATCACTTCTTTTAGTTGCTTAATTTTTTGTAATTTCTTTGAATTTTTTCTCTTTGATGTTTCACCTTCATCAGTGGGAGTAAAAGTCTCACAATCCTGTGCAAATTCCATGGAGTGTTTAGGGATTTTAATGGTTGGACTTTCATCTTCTTGCTCTGGCTCTGTTTCTGAGTCCGTGTATGGTAGATTTAGAATATTTGTCCTCTTTTCTATAGGCTTCTCTGAAGTGGTTTCAAAATCTAATTTTTTTTTTGACCTGTGAGACTTTATGCCGGAAATCCTATCTTCTAGTGGTCCTGGAAGAGTTCTCCTCTTCCTCGAGCTGCTCTGAGGATTTAATTTCCTTTTTCCAGCTCTCTTCTGCTCATTCATGTGCTAAGTTTGGGTTTCAAAGCCTTCCCAAAAAAGAAAATGTTGCCAAGTCCTTCCTCTTTGTCTTAGTTCCTCTAGAATTATCAATTTGATTAGGCCGAAATGACAAAGAGTGTTTTTCATACTTAGAGGTTCATCCCTAATCTTTTTACATACTTTAGTTAGGATTTTATGAAAGAAGAAAGGTAAATTTAGGAGAGTTTTCCCTGTGAAATGGTCTAAGAGCTTGAAATGGTATAGCATCAGCTTGTCATACCTGCCTTCTGAGGTTATATAGAGTTGAATTCCTTTGAACAGGTCCTACCATTCATCCTCCAAATGAGAAACTGGCATGCTTTTCTTCCATGTGACATTTCTGAATTCTACCTTAAGATATGCTCTGAAATTGAGATTCTTGGTTGTTGTTGTCTTGAACCAGCTCTGGCTTGATCTAGGTAAGCTAGTTATTGTAGCAATGGTGGCTTCATCAACTATGATTTCTAAAGAACCTACACAGGCTTTGTTTCCATCATATGATTTAGCAAACGCTTCAGCTGTTGTTTGGTGGAAACCATTCTGTAACTTTTCAACATAACCCATGCTGCCTGCGTCTGAGAAGTGTTTTTGCACCTATGGATGTGCTTGTAAAAAGGACAGACTATCTAATTCTTTCCTTAACAATGAACCACTTCGTTTCCTTACCATTTGTAACTCGAACCCTAGACAATTTTTCAAACAAAATCATTGTAATTTGCTATTTGAGCCAAGGTTTGGCGCTGGTGAAAACTCTCGGCATTGTCTTTCAAATATGAAACCATAACATATGCCTATGGATGATGTGTGTTGGGAATATGAAGTGTCGATTTGATGTGTCCAGCTGAGTAGTACCGCTCCTTTACCTGTGATGATGAATTTTAATTCATCATCTCCAACGCCATTATCTCGTGAAGCATGCATTCACGAACATGATTAGCTATGATATTTGATTTAGACGTGCATAACAGAATCCTCATCATTATTCACTTTCACCAGCTCCTTATAATGATTACGTGACGTGTGTTGAGCATGTCATCTTTTGATTTCTGAAAACATGGAGGAAACACACGTGTTCTGCGCTTTCACCAGCTAACAGTATGTGGGAAAGTACTCCTTAACTGTTGAAAATCGCCACTTTCACCAGCTAGTCATCAACCTTGCAACACACGTTAGCTGTTGAAAGTCTTTTCATGAAATTTTATAGAAAATACCTTTATGGATCAACTTATTTCTAAGATATGAATTTAAAACCTAAGTTTTGACACTAGAAGAAATTAAAACAAAATGGAGAAAACTACAAATAACCATGCTATCAACCACAAAATGAAACCATAGTGACTGATTCATTTTGGGAGCTAACATTTGGCTCCAAATGGGATGGACACCTCCCTGTGAGGTCACCAAAAACGTAGATAGACTCAGTAGCCTTTATTACAATTTGAAAATTTGAAAAATAGTTTTGCTCAATACCATTGGGCATGGAGTTATTCAAGTGATAAAAACAAAGAAAACATAACTGAAAAGAATATGTACAAGTAAAACAAGGCTTTAAGAAAAAGCCTTATGAAAAATAGGTCTTTAGAAAGCGCCCGTTGAAAGGGCCACCTGTTACTTCCTCGCCTGCAAGATTTTGGAGAACAAAGGTATTGTTCTGCTGAACTGTTGTTATGACGAAAGGACCTGCCCTGAGAGCATAAAATTTGTCGTGTTTCCCCTTCTCTTGCCTTGTTGCATCCCATTTTAAGACTAGTTCCCCTATTTTGAAAATATTTGATTTGACTTTCTTGTCGAAAATCTCCTTCATCTTTCCTTGGTGTAATTCTGTCTTTTCCAAAAGCTGCTCTCTATATTGTTGCAACTCTACCAAATTATGAATTCTCCGAGTTAAATCACTTGGTTCAGAGTCAGTTTCTTGTAAAAACTTTGCAACTGACAGTGCAAGTTGAACAGGAAATATGGCTTCAGTACCATATACCAACTTGAAGGGAGATGTACCAATTGACTTTTTACTTGTAACCCTGTCAGCCCACAAAGCAAATTTTAGCTTGGAATCCCAGCCTCTGGTATTTTGTTCAAGCAACTTCTTTATAATTCTGACTAAACTCTTATTCGATGACTCAACCAAGCCATTTCCTTGTGGATAGTAAGTAATGGAATGTACTAGCTGAATTCCCAGCTCTTCACATAATTTTACCAAGTGCTTATCTTTGAATGAAACAACATTATCAGTGACTATTCTCTTAGGGCAACCAAATCTGGCGAATATGTTTTCTTGCAGAAAATTTATAATGACAGTATGATTGACGTTCCTGGTAGGATTAGCCTCAATCCACTTTCTAAAATAATTGGTGGCAGCAAGGATCCACCTGTGTTGACTACTAGAAGGCGGGTGAATCTCACCTATGAAATCCATACCCCATTGCTGGAAGGGACCTGTGACCACTATAGGTCTGAGGGGAAGAGATTTCAGTTGTTGTTTGCCTTCAAATTTTTGGCACTTGTCACATGTTCTCACAAACTCACACACATCTGAAAATAAGGATGGCCAGTAATAACCAGATCTTAAGATTTTATGTGCGGTGGTCTTCCAATAGTGATGTCCTTCGCATTCACTATTATGGAACTCAATCATGACCTTAGATTCTTCTTCTTGGTTTATGCACCTCAATAATAAACCTATTGGATTTTTCCAGAACAATAAGTTTCCATTGATGCAGAAATTCATGGCTTTGAGCTTTAAATCCCTTCCTTGTGTTTTTGTCAAATATGAAGGGACTGATAATGTTTGCAGAAAATGAATAATGTGACTGTACCATTTGCAATTAGCTAGGTGAGTTGAGACCTACATTTACTCACTTCTTTTATCCTCTGAAGACTGAACATTATCTGCATTAACACTTACCAAATTTATTTCGAGCAGTTTACAATTTTCTTCTGCCAAAAGTTTGGCAAGGCCCTAACCCTTCACAAGTTTTGTCGGTTTAATTTCAACATCAAATTCAATTAACTTTGCTATACACTTACTCCTTTTACCATCTATGTCGGGTTGTATAAGCACATCTTTAACTAAATTGGAGGGTACGTAAGCTATTAACTTGTCTTGAAGGATGTAAACTCTCAAAGCTTTTAATGACTTGATAAGTTAATATGCTTGTTTCTCCAATAATTCATACTTTACCTCTGCATCCCTCAAGACTTTACTGAAGAAGGCAACCGGTTGCTCTTGATCATCGACATTTTTCTGCAAGAGTACTGCTGCAATTGTATCTTTTGAAGCAAATGAAAAGATATAAAATTCCTTGGTGAAGTTGAGCCTGATCAAAACAGGGGCTATCGTAATGGCTTCCTTGATAGCATTGAATGAGTGTTTGGCTTCTTCAGTCCATTTTACTTCGGAGTTCTTTCTTAACATAATAGTAATATGCTTTGTGAGTTCTGCAAAGTTTACTATAAACCTCATGATAAAGTTTATAGTCCCAAGGAAAGACTAAATGTCCTTCTTTGATCTAGGAAGAGACAGAGTTTTAATTGCTTCTACTCTTTTTGGGTCGATTTTCACCCCATCAGTTGAAACAATATGTCCAAGTAATTTCCCTTCCTTAAGTGCGAAATTTGATTTTTTTGGATTAAGAGAAATGCCATACCTTCAACATTTTAGGAATTTCTTTTTTAAGTGCTGCAAATGAAGTTCATGGCTACTCGAAAAAACAGTGATATCGTCAAGATATACTAGGACAAATTTATCTTTCTCTCCAAGGAAAGCAATGTCCATCGCCCTTTGGAATGTCGCTCCTGCATTCATCAATCCAAAAGGCATCTTTTCATACATAAACGTACCCCATGGAGTAGTAAAAGAAGTCTTTTCTTTATCATCCAGATGGATAGCAATCTAGTTGTATCCAGAAAACCCATCAATAAAAGATATCACCTTTTATCTTGACACCTTCTGCAAAATATGTTCCATTTTGGGCAGAGGGTAGTTGTCCTTCCTAGAGCACTTATTCAAATTTTTGAAGTCAACACAGAGTCTGATCTCTCCATTCTTCTTTCTGACTGGTACAAGATTTGAAATCCATTCTGAATATCTGAGAGGTACGATGATGCAGACATCCAATAGTTTTTTGATTTCCTTTTCCATTGTAGGCAACAACAAAGGATTAAAAGATCTAAGTTTCTGCCTAAATGGTTTGGTATCTTTGTTTAAGGGAATCTTATGTTGAATTACCTCTGTGTCGAAAGTCTTCAATTCATCATATTTCCAAGAAAAGATGTCAGCAAACTCCTTTAGCAATTCTCCATAATCAGCCTTTTGTTTTTCAGTCAAATGTGAAGCTAAGATGACATATTTAGGATCCTGTTCACTAGCTACATTATACTGCAAAACTTCTGAATCTTTTTCCCCTTTTTCCAATTTGACAGCCACATCATTATTATCAAAAAGCCTTTCTAAAGGGACCAAACCTTTAGGAATTTTGTTGGTAGACAGTTGTACTATTTCATGTGCTGTGATTTTTCTTCTGAATTTTGGCTTCTCAATTTCATCGTCATGTTCATTCTCCTGATCAATTTGCAAGTCTGCAAACTCATCTATCACTACAATAAATCTAGTGAGTTCAACATCGTCTTCGAAAACCTTCCAAAATTTTACATTATCAGGGAGGGATGGCCTATATTTAACTTGAATTTCCTAATTCAATTTATGAGGCAGAGGAGGTATGAAAGCACAGGCTGACACAACTAATGAATCAACCAATTCATTCATTTCTCTAGGTACATATGAAATTTTAAAATCTGCAAAAGTATGAATCGCCCTCAAAACTTCATCTCTATAAGCTTTCATCATGACATGTTTTGCTTGAAAGGACTTGTTCACCTGCTGAATGATTAAATTTGCATCTCCGAATACATGCAATCTTTTAATATCCATCTCTTTGGCTGCATTTAACCCCAGAAGTAGTGCCTCATACTCTGCAATATTGTTAGTCACTTTAAAATCAAGTTTAAAGGACAAATGAGAAGTTTTCTTAGAAGGGGAACTTAGTACTATCCCCGCTCCTACTGATTCTTTGGTACAAGCACCATCAAAGAACATGGTCCAAAGATCATCCTCTGCTGCTTTTGTGGGCTGAACTGCGGGCTTTCTAAGTAGCAATGCATCTGGTAATGAGTCATCAATTTGTAAAATACAAGATCCCATACCTGTGTCGACATAATAGATAGGATGATTAGATGGATTTTGTTCATCACTGATTACATATGACAGCTATGATTCCTTGTATAACCTTCTATTTACCCCTCCAAAAATAGGGATAGTAGTGTAAGAGAGATCCATTGGAAGAGTGTCGCCTAGCCTCTTCATCCACGATCTTGATAACATACATCCAAATTTAGGTGGTATGTCTACCACTACTATATCCATAACCATAGTCTTCATGGACGCTTGGGTTAAAGTTACAGCTAAGTCTTTGATCATTCTGAGACATTTGACTTTTCAAGAGTCAAAAGAGAAAAGATCATGGTAAGACTTGGTGATCTCTAGCCAAGCTCATCCATGACCACCTTTGGCATTAAATTGTGAGAAGCATCGGAGTCCAACAAACAGTTATGTAATGTTTTCTCATGAATATTTAGAGAGATGCAAAAGGGAGGACAACTTTCATCTCTATCTTCTATCATTTGGCCCAGAGTAATGGTTGGCTTTTCATCATATATGTTGAGAATATCAGCAGAAGGGGATATAGATTTGGGATCCAGAGTTTTAAGGATATCCTTTTTGAATATTTCATTTTTCATCAACTCAACCAGAGGAATGGGAATTTTAATTTTATGTATTTCAGCTTCAAAATTGAAAGAATATGGGACTTTATCAGAGACTTTTACCTCATTTAAAGGATCTTTCTGAATGATTTGTTGTTCAACAGGGGCTTGAATTTATAGAATTTGTTGCTTGACAGGGGCAACAATCTTCTTTGGAGGAGCTAAAGCTTTTTCTTTTGAGGGATCTGTTTGTTGATTCTCCGATGTCTGTTCTTTTTGATTAACAGGGGCTGTGCTCTTTTCAGGAGAGGCTGGTGTGTTCTGTTGGGTAGTATCAGACTTAGATCAAAGATTATATCTATTCTTATCTTCCGTCGTAAAAATTCCATAATCAACAGAATTATCCTCTGTCTGTTCAGTCATCAATGCCTCTTCATAGTCGTGTTGTGTCAGATAAGATTTCCCTGTCTCTTCTCCAACAAAATGAATATTATCTTCTCCATCTTCTTGATAATCACCTTCATCTTCATCCATCACAACATTCTGAAGAGGGGCCTTTATTCTCTGATCTTCAGTAGGATTCTTTTCTCTTTGCAAAATCTGTGTTGGCTGATTATTTCTTCTAAAGTTGTTAGGATTTTGATTTGGGTTCCTACTTGCATAATAATAAGTGCCTCTTCCCTTCACAGGTTGCTTATTTTCAATCTTGAGCTTAGATATCTCAGAGGTTAGAGACTCTGACATCTTATCCATTTTATCTAACTTTGGGTCAGCACTTGATGAAGAAGAAGCTTCATTCCTTGGCCTTCTCCTATCATAATTTCCCTTTAGCTTTTGAGAGGATAAAATATTTGATTCCACCTCAAGGGAAACATCTTGCATCAGAGATAGTGTAGGTGACCTCTTTTCTCTCAACAATAAATAGAACTCTGAGTCAAAAGAATTAGAATATGTGATTTTGGCGGAAGCATCTGAAGGTTTTATCTCTGTTGGTATTTTACTGTACATCCGGTTAAACCTTTTAGTGAAATCAGAGACTGACTCACCATTTTGTTTCCTTAGATTTCCAAATTATGTCATATAGTATACAAAATCTCTTCTATCACCCCAATGTTTCAAGAAGGTATCATCCAATTGTTCGATTCCAACTATGGAACTAGAAGGGAGTTCTTTGAACCATTTCCTAGTATGGCCATCTAAGCTTTGGACAAAAACTCATGTCCAAACATCTTCCTCATCAATATTAAGCTTTTTAGCATAACTGTAGAAAGCCTCAATATGTTCTTCAGTAGACACATCGCCTTCACCTGTGAATTTGGGCATATACTTCTGATAGTCTTCTATCGGCATGGCTGATACTAGGTTTGGCAATATAAGTGGTGCATACCTAACAGCTAGGATTTGTTGAATCTTAGTCAAAGGAGGTAGTGCAGCCATAATGATCAGGGGTGAGAAAGGTGATAGTTTCTTTTTCAAGTCTTCAACACTGGGGGAATGTGAAGGAGGTGAATCTTCTAATGGGAAAGAGGTCTGATATGAGGCTCTGTAAAAATTTGCAAGCTGTCCAGCTAAGTTTTCGTCACCTTTAACAGATAGCTCTTGGAGAAGATGTTCAACAACAAGGAGACTAGTATAAATGTTTAAATGATCTTCTTTTTGCTGTGAATGAAAAGACTCAAGAGAAGAAGAACTATGATTTCTTTCTAAAGGCTTGGATGCTTTTTCAATCAAATTTGAATCTGTCAATTTATTATCATTGCTATTTTCCTGTTGATAAAAAGGAGTTTGTTCTTCTACAGTATTTACAACTGTTTTTTCATCAGTACTCTTTGAAAACAATTCAAATTTTTCTGTAGTAGATTTTCTAGAACTAAAAAAAGGATTAGCTTCTGTATCTGATTTTGAGGCTTGACCCTGAATTGTCTTTCCTTTCCTGATAATTAGTTCTGGATTGGGCACTGGTGTGATAGGTGATTCTTGAGGATTCTCCCTAGTATTGATCCTCTTAGGAGCCAGGATGAACTTGTGGAGTCGCCATATAGATAATTACAACCAATAAAACATATAATATTTGTCTATCATCAAATATCAGTTCTGTGTCGTATCCCAGGAAAGCAGAACTTAAATTTCGATTCCCCGACAATGATGCCAATTTGTTATCACTCCAAGAAACTCCTTAGGGTTGTAGACTAAGGATGCTTGGTAACTTAAGAAAATAATGTGTAGGTATTCTTGGAACAATGGGATCACTCAATGATTAATGTAATAGACAACTCATCATACATTCAAATGAAACATTTCTTTTAGAAAACAATAATCAGATCAAGTATTTTTAAATGAGAGGATGAAGAACACTAATCTTGATTGCCAAATACAACTTGGTGTAGGGCTTAATGAAAGATAGAAATAAATCCTTTACTTCAAATATATGAGCTCAATAAAGAGATGATAATCTTTATAAGCTAAGATAAACTGAACTAAAGTATAGAAAATGAAGCATGAATATTTCTGATATTCAAAGCAAAAGGAGACTGTAATTTTATTATGCAATAAGAGTCTATACAGTAGCACAAAATGTATTCCCAGTTTGAACCCTTGTCTCTTAGAAAATATAGGAATTTATATCCTTTTACAATCGATTTTTAAGATCCTAAAAACTTGGATCTGTATCTAAAAATAGAAAATAACACTAACTAAGGCAATCGATAACAAAGACTAGTTGTTAGAACTCGAACTGTCTTCTATATCAATATTTGACATCTATACTTCATCATCTTCCGAACTCTGTTGTGTCATGGAAAGGTAAAGGCACCTATCTTCTGTAGCTGGATTTCTTCAATTAATCATAGTCAAAACTTTTAGGAGGTCGATTTAGCATTTGGTTTTCAAAATCTCCACGAATCTCTGATGCTGAGTATTTTCTAACTAAGTGGTTAATCCTTTGATTCTCTTGAACTTCTTTAAATACTTTGAAAATCACCCTGCTCCATATTTAGCTTTCAAAAACTCTTTTTGTGCTTTCACCAACTAATTTTCCTTATGATTTGCTGGTTAGCTGGTGAAAGATCTCCCTTTCACCAACTAACTAGTTGTAAATTTACCCTTTGCGCTGATGAAAGTTTTGTCTTGGCCAAAAAGAAACTTTCACCTCCAAAACTATTATTTTATCAAAAAAATAGTGTGTCTTTGCTTTATCTCCTTGCATATTCACAGGAACCTGGGCTAGCACTTGTAGATCTGGGTTTGACTTATGCTTCTGCTTCAATTTTCTAATTTTCCTCTTAAGGCATTTTTCTAACCACCATAAACTGTTATAATCTTTGGTGATTTTCTTCTTTCTCTTTTTGTCTTTGACACTTTCACGAGCCAACTTCTCAAATGTTGCATTTGTCTCTGTGAAATTATCAGATAGAGTTTTGTATCTCGCTTTGATTACTCTTTCTAAAACCTCACGTTGAGCAATCACTTCTTTTAGTTGCTTAATTTTTTGTTATTTCTTTGAATTTTTTCTCTTTGATGTTTCACCTTCATCGGTGGGAGTAAAAGTCTCACAATCCTGTGCAAATTCCATGGAGTGTTCAGGGATTTTAATGGTTGGACTTTCATCTTCTTGCTCTGGCTCTGTTTCTAAGTCTGTGTATGGTAGATTTAGAATATTTGTCCTCTTTTTTGTAGGCTACTCTAAAGTGGTTTCAAAATCTAATTTTTTCTTTGACCTGTGAGATTTTATGCCGGAAATCCTATCTTCTGGTGGTCCTGGAAGAGTTCTCCTCTTCCTTGAGCTTCTCTGAGGAGTTAATTTCCTTTTCCCATCTCTCTTCTGCTCATTCATGGGCTGAGTTTTGGTTTCAAAGCCTTCCCAAAAAAGAAAATGTTGCCAAGTCCTTCCTCTTTGTCTTAGTTCCTCTAAAATTATCAATTTGATCAGGCCGAAATGACAAAGAGTGTTTTCCATACTTAGAGGTTCATCCCTAATATTTTTACATACTTTAGTTAGGCTTTTATGAAAGAACAAAGGTAAATTTAGGAGAGTTTTCCTTGTGAAATGATCTAAGAGATTGAAATGGTATAGCATTAGCTTGTCATACCTGCCTTCTGAGGTTATATAGAGTTGAATGCCTTTGAACAGGTCCTGCCATTCATCCTCCAAATGAGAAAATGGCATGCTTTTCTTCCATGTGACATTTCTGAATTATGCCTTAAGATATGCTCTGAAATTGAGATTCTTGGTTATTGTTGTCTTGAACCAGCTCTGGCCTGATCTAGGTAATATGGTTGTTGTAGCAATGGCGGCTTCATCAACTATGATTTCTAAAGAACCTACACAGGCTTTGTTTCCATCATACGATTTAGCAAATGCTTCAACTATTGTTTGGTGGCAACCATTCTGTAACTTTTCAATATAACCCATGCAACCTGCATATGAGAAGCGTTTTTGCACCTCTGGATGTGCTTGTAAAAAGGACAGACTGTCTAATTCTTTCCTTAACAATGACCCACTTCGTTTCCTTTCCATATGTAACTTGAACCCCAGACAATTTTGCAAACAAAATCATTGTAATTTGTTGTTTGAGCCAAGGTTTGTCACTGGTTAAAACTCTTGACATTGTCTTTCAAATATTAAACCATAACATATGCCTATGGATGATGCATGTTGGGAATATGAAGTGTCGATTTGATGTCACCAGCTGAGTAGTACCGCTCCTTTACCTATGATGATGAATTTGAATTCATCATCTCCAACACCATTATCTCATGAAGCATGCATTCACGAACACAATCCACTATGATATCCGATTTAGACATGCATAACAGAATCCTCATCATTATTCACTTTCACCAATGCCTTATAATGATTATGTGACATGTGTTGAGCATGTCATATTTTGATTTCTGAAAACGTGGAGGAAACACACGTGTTCCGCACTTTCACCAGCTAACAGTCTGTGGGAAAGTACTCCTTAAATGTTGAAAATTGTCGCTTTCACCAGCTAGTCATCAACCTTGCAACACGCGTTAGCTGTTGAAAGTATTTTCATGAAATTTTATAGAAAAGAACTTTATGGATCAACTTATTTCAAAGATATGAATTTAAAACCTAAGTTTTGACACTAGAATAAATTAAAACAAAATGGAGAAAACTACAAATAACCATGCTATCAATCACAAAATGAAACCATAGTGACTGATTCATTTTGGGAGCTAACATAACTCACCAACATAAGCTTCGGGAATGTGTTGCACGTTTCCAAAATTTTCATCAATCTTCTCTCTATGTATCATATGACAAATTCTAGCACCAAAAAGAAAGTAATATTAACACATATTGCAGTGGACATATATGACATGCAAACCAATTGCAGTGTTTCTACCGGTGAAGTAATCATCAATCTAGATTGTATACATTTTCTGAATTTATTGAACTAGATTCTTCTTTACTACTTACCTCTACTAATTAAAGTAGTAGGATATGGCATGAAAGGTTCAGTCATTTGAATTTCAAATATATGAAATAATTAGCAATCAAATATTGGTTTATAGTATACCAAACATCCATTTCTCCAAAGGAATCTATGAGGGATGTGTTCTTGGAAAACACCCTCAAGAGAAATTCAACAAAGGAAAGACTCAGAGTGATTCCTCTCCTTTAGATATGATCCATAGTGACCTCATGAGTCATTTTCCACATCCATAAATCAACAAAGTGAGGTTTGTTCTCATTTTTATTGATGATTTCTCACGTTTCACATGGATTTACTTGCTCATGCAAAAACAGAGTTCTTTCAACACCTCAAAGATTTCAAAGACCTGGTTGAGAGACAGTCAGGAAAGAAAATCAAAGTCCTCTGAACTGATAACAGGGGAGAGTATTTCAATCATGAGATCCAAAATATTTTTCATGAGGCAGGGATTCAGTTGCAGCACATAGTTCCTTATACTCCGCAGTAAAACGAAGTTGTTGAGAAGAAAAACAGATCTCTAAAAGAGATGGCATATTTCATGCTACATGCAAAGTAACTACCACAGAGACTATGGTTCAAAGAACTTAATTGTGCAACCTACATCCAAAACAGATCTCCCCATAAACATGTCAAGGATAAGACCCCCGACGGGGCTTGGAGCGGCCTCAAACCAGAAGTGACCCACTTTTATATTTTCGGTTCACGTGCATGGGCCCAAATTCCCTCTGAAAAGAGGAAGGAAATTGATCCACAAAGCACATAGTGTATCTTTGTTGGATACACCAATGGTGTGAAGGGATACATACTTATTGATATTTCCTCGAACTGGCTCGTCATTGAATGAAGTGTCCAATTCAAGGAAAGTGTTTCACATGTACCTCAACAGTCGCATCCAGACACCTTCATTCTTCCACCTCTACAAGATGATGAGCATGCACATGTTGACTCTTCTTCATATGAGAGTTTTGATTCAAAGGATTCAAATGATCCAGATACAAAATTAGTATAGCCAAATGCAAATTCATAGCATCCAGATGCAGATGCAGAGCCATAGAAAAGGCCCCTATGGGCACAAACTACTCTTCGGGATGCAAGGGATCTTGTTGGTGATCCAACCGATACTAGGAGGACTCGATATGATTTTGAGGAGCCTCCTATTACACTCACTTCCACTGAACCATTTCCCTCCAAGCATCATTTCTTGGTTCAATATTCAGATCCATAGTCTTATGGCGAGGCTGCTGGAAATCCCTTTTGGGAATATGCCCTGCAGAAGGAATACAACTCCCTCCTCGAGAACCATACTTGGGATCTAATTCCTCTTCCTTCTGGAAGGAAACTTTCCAGGTGTAGATGGGTCTACAGGACCAAGAGCGCAATGGATGGACAAATTAGCATATACAAAGCTAGGATAGTTTCCAAAGGATTTCAGCATGTGCATCGCATTGACTATGATGAGACCTTCACTCTAGTAGTGAAGATGGATTCTATACGATTGACACTTTACATTATGGTAGCCAAGGGATGATAATTCCATAAGATGGACATGAAGAATGCATTTCTTCACTGTGATATCTTTAAGGAGATCTATATGGAGAAGACCCAGGGATTTATAGAGGATTCATCTTTGGTATGCCGACTGAAGAAGTCTCTTTATGGCCTCAAGCAGGCTCCAAAAGAATGGTATGCCAATATGGACTCCTACCTACTATCACAGAACTTTTTACATTGTAAATCAAACCCGAATATCTACATGCTCAGGATGAATTATTCACTTCTACTCTTAGTTATGTACATTGATGATATTTTGATCACTGGTTGCTCGACTTCAACAATTGTTGCAGTCAAGAGGATTCTACGTGACAGGTTTTTGATGACTGACATGGGTCCACTACACTTCTTCCTTGGACTCGATATCAGTCAAGATGCATCAAACATCAAACTGTCTCAAAACAAGTATGCTTGAGATTTCCTTGAGAGATTTCACATGACAAACTACAAGTCTTCTTTGACTCCTTTCCTATCAAGATTCAAACTTGAGGATGGCGGGGACACTCCACTGGTTGGAAACACACTATACATATAGCTAGTGGGGAGATTTTTGTATCTCACACACTCTAGACCAGACCTCTCCTATGCAGTTGGCACATTTACTAGGTTCATGCAGGAGCCGCATGAGCTACATTGGAAGGATGCAAAGCGTATCCTTAAATACATACAGAGAACCATCACCTTTGGGATTCATTATGAAATATACTCTATATTATATCTCATCGGGTTCATTGATTCTGACTAGGCTGGTAATAAAATTGATCGCAACTCCACATCTGGTTACCCACTTAGTCTTGGTTCTACAACTATCTGTTGGTTGAGTAAGAAGAAAACTACCATTTATCTATATTCAACCAAATCAGAGTATAGAGGGGTAGTTAACATAACCATTCAGGCTATGTGGCTATAATATTTTCTCACTAAGTTGGGCATTTCATTTCATTGGTCGATCGTTATCTGGTGTGACAACCAGAGCACTCTGAAGTTCTGCAGAGATCCAGTGCAAAGCCAGCGGATGAAGCACGTTGAGATCCACATGCACTACATCCAGGACTTAGTACACGAGGGGATCATCGACCTACAATTATGTCCTTCAATAGAACAAATGGCAGACATCTTCACCAACACCTTCACTGAGAAGAAGTTCCATTCTCTGCGAAGTTGTCTTGGAGTGGAGGACATAGTTTCCTAGAAAATATAGTTCTTATTTTTTTTACATACATTGTAGCTTGAGGGGGGGTTTTCCCATGAGGTTTTCCCTCTTTCCTCACTTTATTTCAGTGTATCTTTTGTATTTATGTACCTAATATGGCCTCGTTGTCGGGACCCATTCTTTATCTTCACCATAGTGATGTTCAGGGGGGGTGTTGGAGTTACTTCACAAACACCTAGTATTTATTTTTCCTAAGGTTTTTCCTATGTTTATTAGTCTTTATCCAGTCTCCTAAAGTTTAGGGAGAATATTCCTCTAGGAGAATATTCCCTTCAGTTTGACTAGTTGAGTGTAATCTAGATGTTGCATTGGTTTATCACCATGCAACATTGGGATCATCACCAGCTAATGCACATTAGCCTTGGTATCATCACCATACTAGCACATTACCCATGACTCCCTAATATTCCCTCCACTTCACTCTGTTTCAGTCAGTAAACTGAAGACTGGTAGACTAGTTAACTCAGCTAGGTGGAATTTCACTCCCGCAACTACCCGAGAGACTAGAATAGGTGGCAGTTCACTCCTGTAACTACTAGTGTGTGTCCAGATCACTCTAGACCACCACTATGGTGCATTGGATTCACCTCCAGTGGACATTGGTTGATTTATACAAAGTATATCATGTGTAAATTATTCATTATTCATTATGGTTAATGAGAATTCTTCCATTCTTTCTCTCTTGCTTCTTCTTTATCAGTTTATCTATGCAAATATGTGTGGTATTTTCTAGCTAGATCTATTATGTGCAGGTTCAACACATTTTAAAAAACCCTAGCCATTTTTCTATCAAGAAAGACCGTTTATCAGATATTAAGTGACAAGAGAGAGCCCCCTCTAGATTGGAAGGGCTAGCTTCCAGTCTTAAAGTTGTTTTGTAGGTTACCTTTGTAAGTTGTTTCCTCGACTAAAAAAATTTACTTAGTGATAACAAACTCTTTTCTGATTATTTTCTTAATCCCATGGTAGTTTGTTTTGGATTATATAAAGAAAAAAAAAAGTATTTCTATGCTTTCCCATTGTTGGATCATTCTAATTTTTATAGGTAGCTTCAGAAGTTATTGTCTGAGGCATTTTTTTCCAAGATTAACTTTCATTATTGTCTTTGACGAATCCTTATAGGTATGACACATTTCCATCTTCCCTTTCCTTGTTTCTTGCTAGTATTAAGGAGAAAATTTTATTTTTTCAAATCTTTCTTATTCCTTTTGCTTTTTAAACAAGAAAAGAAAAAAGAAAAAAATTATAAATTAAAATTTGCATTTCTTCTCCATCCCTTGCCCTTATTTTACTAAAGAGAAACATTTTTATAGTTTGATTTATTCTCTTATAGTGCTTGTTAATTTTTAGTTTGCATTTCCATACTTGAAAAAGGAAAAGATTTTGTTTATATAGCTTTGATGAAAAGAATTCCAAAATCTTGTTAGTTGTATTGGATTTGAAATTTGCATCAGTAAGGGAATTTCATATAAAGGAAAAAGTTGCATTCTTTGCATATAAAAAAGAAAGAGTTTACTTTTATTTAATTCTGAAGTGTTGTTTACACTCATATTTTCAGTGAAGAACTGAATTTTTCAATTGTGTTCCTAAGTGTTTTTTTTATGAGTCTGTCAAAACACTATTTAGTTTCACTCATCACCTTTTTGAGTAAATAGCATCCTATAAAATGAATGCTAACTAAAATCAATTAGATATTTTCATTTTACTAGGGTAAACAAACTAGTTTAGGTTAGATCCTTGGTTCATGTTGGAGAGTTAATTTCTCCAAGGGAGAAATAAACTTAGGAATCTGAGATAGGGAGTGAAAAACCTAATTTTGTATAAGTATAATTGGGAAGATCCTCTAACATAGGAGTTGAAAATGAGGTCATGTAAAGGAGAGTCAAGGAGATAACCCCTCCAAAGATTTACTAAGCATAGAGGAGAGATCATGTTTTCAGGGTTTTGTCAGTTCTCGTACCTCTATGAGAGACGATGATTTCAAGGATTCAGGATTAGTTACCCTACCCATACCTTCAATCTCAACTGCAGGGGGTTTCCCATGGTACATAGAGAAAAATTTGTATCACACTTTTCAATAGTGTCAGAGGGTTCTCTGTGAAGTGTGGGTACTTGCACTAGATAAGGATGGTTAGTGGAGATTGGGATAACTTATTCTCACTCCTTCGTTCACTTTTTCATGGAACTTAATCAACCCATGCCTTTGTCTAGAAGGTCCTTCCCTTAATTTGTTACTATTCCGATCTCAGTACCTATTCCACTTGATTTGCGATATTGGCAAGGTTGTTTGTGACTATTGTTGATTTTAGGAATTTTCTAGTGGTGTTTTCTCTGATCATATATTTCTTAGGAAGGTGTGTAGGTAGTCAACTATGTTGGAAGATTGGTTGTTGTCATTGATGTCAACACTAGTCATGGGTTTTGGACCACAAGATTGATAAAGGTATTTGGACATGAAGGACAATGTGCATGCATATACAACACCCATGAATGGATAGTATACATCATGTTGTTTCTGGTGTTATGTGGCACGTCACATGGATCCTCATGGTTGAGGAGAAATGAATTTTTGAAGATGACAAAGTGAATTGAAGAAGGAAGTACATGTAGGCC
>JZKD02S2325614.1:0-16294 GCA_000966675.3 Picea glauca
TTTGGCATATTTTGGCATTTCTCTTGAAGGAAGGTGTTACAACTAGGGTTTGCATGCTATTTCATGGTGATATGTAAGTGTTTTTTTTGCAAAACTTCTTGAATGAATGGTTGTATTCTTATATTCTTTCATATGTTTATAAATTTGTTGATTAAAACCTTAGGTGACAAGCACACAAGTAGGTTCTTGTCTCATGTCCCCTAATAGAGAATTTTTCAGCCATTGAAGAGGAAAATAGAGCCTAGTCGTAGCTACACTCCTTTCTCCTCTTACCCTTTGCTAGTCATACCTGTTTGAGTTCAACAAGGAGAAGACCTCCCAGGCCTAGGTTATCTACACTTAGGGTTGTTTTTCTTCTAGGGTTTGATGATAGAGCCTTGTTGTAGCAACACTCTCCCTCATTTGACTCTCTTGTATTGACTTTATCTTTCATGCTAGCCATTTTTTCCATCTAAGGAAGAAGGAGAGAGCATGAGGCCTTGCCATAGAAACACTAGAGTGAGCCTCTCTCCCCTAGGGTTTTGTCTCTGAGGCCCTACCATAGCAACACTTCAGAGCTCTTCCTTCCAACCCTTAGTCGTCCTCCTTCAACCCTTGCATCCTCCTTTAATTTGACTCCATTTTACCCTAGAAGGCATTAATCCTAAGACCTCCAGCGTTGAAGTGAAATTGGTCAAACAACTCTCAAAATATTTGAATCTTAAACCCTAACTATACTAACCCTAAGTTGTTGACGTCATCATTGGATATCTCATCTTTAAAGAAGAAAAATTTTACTTTATAAGCAATTGAATGGTAGTTGAAGGGATTAATTGAGTTAAGTATTGATTTGTTGCATTGAATGCCATATCGTTCTAGTATTTATTGGTTAAGTGACATTACTTTTATTGCTATTTTGTAAACATTGACTTCGTCAACATTTACTTTCAAATTTCTTATATTGAATATTAGATAGTTGTTGATATATATGAAGTACTAACCAAGCCTACATATATCATTTTATTGTTGCTTTGTTCTCGGGCAGGGATTCTACTTGGTTATCTTTGTTGGCTATAAGTCGGACTATCTGTTTTGGTGGAGATCTGTGAAGGGGGGAAACTTGTTATTGTCTAATTATCCTTTAGCCTCTTCAAAACCCCAGGTCACCGAGGACGTCTCCCTTGGGCCTAACCTCCCTAAAGAGAAAGAACCCTCCCATCATAGTGACATTGGGTGGGATAGGTTTTTGTTACACCAGTTTGGATTTCTACTTTATAGCCTTTCTTCCTAGCTACAAATTGTGCGATAACAGTGTGCACACAGAATGCAAGGAGTGTGTTAACGGGATCTATTTTGATCCTAAAGCTCAGAAGAGATAACATGAAACTTTCCCTTTGCAAGGAGTGCAAAGACACTATTGCAAGGTGTGCACGGTCACTCACAAGAACCAAGGCTTGCATAATAATCTATTGCAAGGAGTGCACAGATCTTAGATTTGACTAAGTCTCGAAGGGGCTCTGAGAGAATTCAAAGAATCAAGACAGAGGGACGTTAAGAGGGTGAGAAGAATTTTTTTTCAAGAAATCCTTCTAATCTGAGTTATCAAAATCCTTGAAATGCAAGGAGTGCACAGGAATTTGAAACCTTCACGAAGGCAAAGCTTGGGAGAGATATCACTTTTCAGAAGGGTAGTCGAGATCCGAAAGAGAGACTCCCACGACACTCAAAGGCAGATACCTTTGAAGACTTAGACAATCATTTAAGTTAGAAGAATCAAAGGCTCAGGAGGGAGAGTGACAACTGTCATCGAATCAGTTGTAGAGGACAAGATATGGTCATCAAAACTCGTGCCCAGAAACTGAGGAGAACGTGCAAAGGGAGATCAGATCTGGACTATGAGATCTAAGCATGTGAATCAACAGTCGGTGGATCCGGAGGTAAGTGCACGAGATTTAACCCTTTGGAAGTGCACAAGGTAAGCAACCTTACGAAGTCCAAGTTCGCAAAAGGATCACAGTCATTGATCGAAGGAAGTGTGGACCGTAGATCTGGTCCCAAGAAACTCGTGATTTCGGTTATCGGGGGAAGAGAGGTGATCAGTCCTCCAACTTCGCGAAATGAAAAATCTCATACGTGAAAAGGAGATGTGAAGTTTTGGATCATGGGGAGTCTTGGACCGTTGATATAATCTGAGTGGTGCCCAGATTTCGGGTTTCGGGAAATCGAGAGGATGAGCAACCAAAACCTTTCGGGGACGCGAAACACAAAACTGCAAAGCACTCAAGAAATTGGCCCCGGGTCATAGTGAGGGGTCACGTCATCGAAGGTTAAGGGAGGATCTAACATGCGCTAGGCCCTACTTCGGGATTCGAAGGTCGGAGAGTTGGGGTTGACTCATAGGAAAACACACGCGAAGTCATGAAACACTTTTTGGTTAGGCGAGTGGTCGCAGCTGCAGTCACGGAAAGGAAGGGGATCAGCTAGAGAATAACTAGCGCCTGTTTGGTGCGGAAATTGAACATCGCTCAGGAGAGGGCCCAGAGGTCTCATACGACCTGCGTAATTGAGGAAAGGACCTATGTAAGAGGTCTTGGGGTCTAATAGAGACCCGAAGAGTCAATCTGACTCAGTTTCTTGATCGATCCTTGACCAGGAGGTCAGTAGGCCTGAAGGGAGAAAGGGGGGGGTCTGCGTCAAGTGGTATCAAAGAGGATTTCATCTATGGATTTCACATGAAGGGGATAAAAGGAGAGGAGACAAAAGAACTCGAATTTGTACTCTGTGTGTGACAGACAATCAAAAAAATGTTGCTGAGAAGACAAGGGGAGCTACCTTTAGCCAATTGAGCTGTAGAAAGGGAGATGCGAAAACTTCGTTTAATATTAGACGTGATGGAGGCAGTGCAGAGGAGGGCACCTGATGTTGGAGATGTCAGCGATGTAGAGAATGAACAAGTTGCAGGTAAGAATGTTTCCGAAGAAGCTGCAGGAGAGAATATTGTCGAAGAACGCTTATTGAGAGCAGTTGTTAGATTTGGAGGTAGAGCCAAAATAGAGGTCCCGATGTATGAAGGAAATTTGGATGCCGAAGAGCTGCTAGATTAGATAAGGTCCATGGATAAATATTCGACTATGAGGATGACGATGAGGAGAAGAGAGTGAGACATGTTGTCACCAAGCTCAAGGGACATGTAGCACTGTGATGGGATGAAATGCAGGCAGAAAGGAGGAGCAAAGGAAAACATAAGATAAAGAATTGGGATAGAATGGTAGCCAAGCTGAAGGCTAAGTTCATGCCCAAATATTATCAGATCAATCTATTCAAGAAGTTGCATAACCTGAGACAAAAGGGTATGACAGTTAAGGAGTACATTGAGGAGTTCTATAGGCTGAACATTCGAACTAGAAAAAGAGAGAAAGACGAAGAAAATGTTGTCAGATATATAAATGGCCTAAGGTATGAAATCCAGGATGAGCTCAGCATGATGTCAGTAAGGACAGTCGAGGATTCTTATCAGTTTTCACTGAAGGTAGAGGAGAAGTTGGCCAGAAAACAAAGCTAGCGAGGAAGAGGTAAAATCCCAACCCCACACAAAGGAAAGGGATTTACCCATGACAAGGCAAATAAGTCTAATGACGAGATTGAGAAACCACATAGTCACTCAAAAAGTGGAGGAAGTTCACGAGGAAGATAGGGTGGTGGAAGAAGTTCTTCTAGAGGAAGAGGCAGAAGCAGAGGAGGATAAGTAAGGTGTTATGCCTATGGAAAGACAGGACACATGTCTTGGGAATGCCCCGATAAAAAGAAAGGAAATGAAGCTCACATTTCGGAAGCACAAAGAAGAGATGTTGAAACATAAGGAGTAGAGGATGGAGCATCCCTGATGTTGATAAAAGTTCTCTTAAAACCAGAGGCAGAAGTTGAGGAGTCGGTGCAGAGGAATAGCCTATTCAGGACAGATTACAAGTCTAAAGACAAAGTATGCAAGGTGATAATTGACATTGGGAGCACTGATAACTTAGTATCCATAGAGATGATGGAGAAATTAGAGTTGGAGACAACTACACATCTGAAGCCATACAAAGTCTCATGGTTGCAGAAAGGAAACCAGGTAACAGTTACTAAACAATGCTTGGTTGAATTTAAGATAGGAGGATATAGAGATGAAATTCTATGTGATGTAATTCCCATGGATGTATGCCATATTTTTTTGGGAAGACTATGGAAGTTTGACATGAAAGTCATTCATGATGGGAGGAAGAATACATAAACCTTGGAGAAGAATGGTAGGGCACACATGTTGCTGCCAATAGAGGAGAAGAAAGTGAAAGAGGAAGCCAACACAAACATACTTCTCATGAGCGGGAAGGAACTCTTGAAAGAAATCAAGAAAGAACAGGAGATCCAGTTTGTTGTGGTGAGGAAACCTAGAGTTATCCTTACAAGTACTTCGATGGATGATTTTCCTAAAGAAGTTTAGGAACTTTTGGATAATTTTGTTGACATAGTGGTGGATGATTTGCCTAATTCGTTGCCACCCATCAAAAGTATCAACCATCATATCAATTTGATACCAGGAGCAAGCCTGCGAAATAAAGTAGCATATAGATTGACACCTCAAGAGAATGAGGAGGTAAAGAACCAAGTCCAGTAGTTGTTAAACAAGGGTTTGGTCAGAGAGAGCTTGAGTCCATGTGCAGTACCAATTGTGTTGAGTCCAAAGAAGGATGGAGGATGGAGAATGTGTACAGACTCAAGGTCCATCAACAAAATCACCATCAGGTATAGATTTCCTTTGCCAAGAATGGATGATTTAATGGACTGTTTAAGTGGAGCAAATTTCTTTTCTAAAATAGATTTGAAAAGTGGATATCACCAGATTAGATTGAGAGAAGGTGATGAGTGGAAGACAACCTTTAAGACAAATGAATGTTTGTATGAGTGGTTTGTTATGCGATTTGTCTTAACAAATGCCCCAAGTACTTTTATGATATTGATGAATGAAATACTGAAAGATTTCATTGGAAACTTTGTGGTTGTATATCTAGATGATATACTAATATTTAGCAAGACTAAAGAAGAGAATTTGAGACACCTTACACTAGTGATGAGGAGACTACAGTAGGAGAAGTTGTTGATAAATCTGAAGAAGTCCTATTTTATGAAGACATAACTCATTTACTTGGGTTTTGTGATCTCTTCAAATGAACTAAAGATGGATCTAGAGAAGGTGAAAGCAATCAAACAATGGTCATCACCAAGAAKCATGTTCGAGGTAAGAAGCTTCCATGGATTAGCAATTTTTTATAGGAAGTTCATTAGAGACTTCAGTGGAATTTKTGCGCCAATGATGGATACAGTGAAGAAGAAGMACAAGTCTTTTAAATTGAYAGAGGAGGTCGAGAAGAGATTCAATATACTAAAGGAGAAAATAACAGAATGACCAATTATGGTCTTGTCRAATTTTGAGAAGACATTTCAGGTGAGATGTGATGCAAGTGGAGTTTCAATTGGAGCAATTTTGAGCCAGGATAATAGACCTGTTGCTTATTTCAGTGAGAACCTAAATGAGACCAAGAGAAAATACTCCACATATGATAAAGACTTTTATGCCATAATTCAAGCCTTGAAGAAGTGGAGACATTACCTTGTCCCATAGGAATTTGTCTTGTATAGCGATAACCAATCTTTACAATTCATAACCATATAGGAAAAATTGAATCAGAGGCATGCAAAGTGGATTGATTTTATGTAGAATTTTACTTTTGTCATAAAACATATTTCTAGGAATGCTAACAAATTTGTTGATGCATTAAGCAGGATATGTTTTATTCTGCAGGAATTTCAAGTGAATACCTTGGAGTTTGAACACCTTAAGGAAATGTACAGTGATGATTCAGATTTCAAGGAAGTATATGAAGCATGTGTGAATCATGTGCTGAGAGATAGGAGCTAGTGGGAAGAGTATATGATTCAAGAAGGATTTTTTTTCAAGGGCAATCAGTTGTGCATACTAAAATGCTCAATGAGGGATAAACTTTTGAAGGAAAAACATAGTGGAGGATTGGCTGGACATTTCGGCCATGATAAAACATTTGCACAATTGAGTAGCTCATACTATTGGCCAAGTATGAGGACAAAAGTGAAAAAGTTTGTGAAAATATGTAGAATCTACCAACATGCAAAAGGAAAAAGACAGAACATTGGATTGTATCAACCATTGCCAATACCAGAGAGGCCTTGGGATGTAGTAAGCATGGATTTTGTGTTGGGACTGCCAAGAACGCAAAGATGATTTGATTCCATATCTATGGTGGTGGATATATTTTCGAATATGGCACACTTTATCCCATGCTAGAAGACCAGTGACATAGCGCATGTTGCAAATCTATTTTTCAAGGAAGTTGTGAGACTTCATGGCCTACCCAGAAGCATTGTCTCGGACAGAGACACAATATTTCTTGGTCATTTTTGGAGAACATTGTGGAAGAAATTGGGGACATATTTGTCCTTCAGCTCAGCGTATCACCCTCAAACATATGGACATACTGAGGTGGTAAACAAATGTTTGGGAAACTTATTGAGGAGTCTGGTCACTAAGCATCATAATTAGTGGGATCATATTCTACCACAAGAAGAATTTGCATACAATGACTCACCAAACAGGAGCACTAGAAAGAGTCTATTCCAAATTTTATATGGAATAAAACCTAAGGGAGTATCTGAGTTGAGAGACTTGGAACAGAGTGAGATCAGGAGCGCTGGAGCAGAAGATTTTGCTCCATAAATACAGAAGCTCCATAGCCAAATCACAGGACAGTTGTAGATTTCTAACCAGGAGTACAAGCGTAGAGTTGATCAACATCGCAGGGAACTTCAATTTCAAGTATGCGATCAAGTTCTGGTACATCTCAGGAAAGAAAGGTTCCTTACGGGAACATATAACAAGTTAAAAATGAAGAACATAGGACCATGTAAGATCTTGAGGAAGTTTGATGCAAACGCCTATGAGATTGAGTTGTCGGATGATGTGGGAATATCACTCACATTCAACATTTCATACATGTACCCTTACAGGAAAGATGACACAGAGGGATCAGAAGATCAAGAGAAGGTTCAGTGGGAGAAACAAATGACTATAGCAGAAAAACTACATATGGAGAATATCGTTGATCAGATGATTGGCAAAAATACCAGGAAGAAGACCTATTTTGAATATCTGGTCAAGTGGAAGGGACACCCAATAGAAGATGCCAGTTGGGAAAATGAACCTAATATCCATAAGCATGGAAAGTTAGTACAGGAGATCATGGATAGGAGTCCATGATTTTTTGTCAACGGGAGTATGATGCAGGAGCATCGTTAGTAAGCACGTGGAGCAGGACCACTAAACGCCTGGGAATCTTTTCGAAATATTAACGCTAGCAGTTACGGCGAATTTTGAAGTGGTGAATTTTGAAACACACTTTAACCCAGCACCAAAAAAATCTTTAGAGGCACGCTTGAACGATCGCGATCGAAGTGGGAGTTTCCACTCTTTCTTTAGAATGCGACTGGACTAAGACAGTCATAGGTTAGGTTTTGGAGTAGACAAGTAGTCGGGGGAAACCCTAAGGACCCTCTAAGATAAATAGAAGTTTTTTACGCCCAAATGAGGTTGGTTGCAATTTAGGAAGAGATTTTCTGAATTTTAGTTGTTGATTTTGATTACAGTTGTAGCCATTTTACTTTTGAATGAAGATAACAGAGGAAAATTGACCCAATGCATAGTGCGGACATTGTTTGCAATTCCATGTTGTTATTTTGTTTTCATGAATGAAAGAATCTTGTTATGAGTAGATGAAACTGTGAATGTAAACATAAGTTTCAATTGTTTCTCTTATGTCAGAATTGTTGCAAGGTGTGCACACAGAACACAAGGAGTGCGTTAACATGATTTGTTTTGATCCTAAAGCTCAGAAGAGATAACATGAAACTTTCCCTTTACAAGGAGTGAAAAACGACTGTTGCAAGGTGTGCATAGTCACTCGCAAGAACCAAGTCTTGCGTAAGAATACATTGCAAGGAGTGCACAGATCTTAGATTCGACTAAGTTTCAAAAGGGCTCTAAGAGAAGTTGAAGAATCAAGACAGAGAGACGTCAAGAGGGCGAGAAGAATTTCTTTTTAAGAAATCCTTAAAATCTAAGTTATCGAAATCCCTGAAACGCAAGGAGTGCGCGGGAAGTCGAAACCTTCACACAGGCAAAGCTCGAGAGAGATAGCACTTTTCAGAAGTGTAGTTGATATTCAGAAGATAGACTCGCAAGAAGCTCAAAGGCAGATACCTTTGAAGACTTAGAAAATCGTCTTAAGTCAGAAGAATCAAAGGCTCGGGAGGGAGAGTGACAGATGTCGTCAAATCAGTTGTAGAGGACAAGATATGGTCATAAAAACTCGTGCCCAGACACTCAAGAGAACACACAAAGGGATATCAGATCTAGATCATGAGATCTGAACGTGTGGATCAACAGCCAGTGGATCCGGAGGTAAGTGAACAAGCTTTAACCCTTTGGAAGTGCACAGGGTAAGCAACCTCGCGAAGTCCAAGTTCGCGAAAGGATCATATTTGTAACACCTTGTTTCCCCCAGTCTGTAAATATAACTATATTAGTCGGGGAACTATGGAAAACTCAAAGGTGTGAATGTTTGTTTTAATGGACCTTTGAATAAAATATCGATGAATGTAAATTATGTTATTTTAATAGAAAATGAATATGTATTGCATGAGTGTTGTGAAGGGGATGTGCTAAGAGAGAAACCACAATTGCTAATGAAAAGGTGGTGGAGGGGACCTGGAATGGTTGTGTTAACCTCCACCAAACCAGTACCATAATGGATTTAAATTTTCTCAAGATCAGAACAACCCTCTGACCAAAAATGAATTCTCGTCACGCTGGTAGGTGGGAATGCCTCCTCAAGAGTTAATGAGGTGATGGGGGTAGACTTCCCACCTGTAAGGCGTTGGACCTGACCACGGATGGGGAAATTTGATCCCCACACAATCTTGTTGAGAAAGGCAAGAAAGGAAGCATGGTGTGGACAGAGAGGGCCTACAAAGAGTGCAAAGACAAGATCATGGGTATCAGGTTTGAGGAATGATTGAAAGTGAACAAGAAATTTCTAATCATAGGGGATATGGAGATAGAGACAGGTGAAGGAGAGTAACCTTCGTCCTTACCTATTCCTGTATGGGGAGAAGGAGAGTAACATTCACCCCTAAATTTCCTTGAGATGGAAGTAAGAGATTGAATCTTAGATCATCGTAGCCTAAGCTCGGGGGTGGCTAGTGATAAATCCATTAGGAGTGACCAAGCCTATGGTTGGGTGGAAACAATCACCCCTCTTAGCACTCGCATCATGCCTTATGGTTCTGATAAGTGTTTTTATGCCTTGAGCTTTAAATTGGAAATAATGGGTGCATGCTTGTTTTTATATGCCTATAAATAGTTTCTGCATTGAATGATTAAATTAAGAGTATGCGTTTGTTCCTTGAGAACTTTTACATCAGCTTGATTTTCCTTAGGCTCTAGTTTAATTCCTCAAAAGCACTTTCCCCAAGGAATTTCATCACTATCCAAGAGTCAAGTGAGTACTTCCCTGATTATGGAGGTCGAATCCTGCAATCACTGCAAGGACAGAGTCTATTAAGCTCGGGAGAGGTAGTGAAGATATGCACAGGCTCTCTGTGAGGAAAGTAGAGACTAAGAACCACCTAAATTTTAGACTAGATGAAGGAGCGCAAGAGCTATGCAGAAAACCCTTCTAGGTGTTAAGTCCAGGAGAAAGAGTGGAACGCTCTTAATCCTTCATAACTGACGAAGCTCGAGAAGGATAGAGAGATTCAGATATCAAAAGGGAATACCCTTTCGTTTGGAAGATGAATGGATGAGTTTCGTTTGGGTGGATCCAAGGTCTATCATGACCATCGGATTTGAAAAAGGAGAGTAGGCATTAACGCCTCGACTAATTCAGTCTTCACAATTTTGCATATCAGGAGAATCGCACATTGGCGCGACTAAACTTCTTAAGCCAAAATTTGTGATGTGATCTGGACCGTTATATCGAGGAAGGTCATGGATCGTCGATCCGATGCGAGTGGATTAACGTAAGGAGTAAATGGGAATTCAAAATTCCCTAAAGACCCAGCTGCAGAGGAGAAGATTTGGATCATCAAAAATACACGTTCGGACAGCGAGAACTGAGCACCGAAGGAAAATGGATCTGAGCAGTCAGATCTGAAGTGTGTGGACCAACATTCATTGGATCCGGAGGAAGGTGCATGAGACAAGTTCTGAAATCATCGGGGTTGTCCATCGGAAGGGACATGTGGCGAGAGCTCAACATTTCGCTAACTCGCAGAGCAAGAAGGTAAAAGAACATAACTATTTGGACTCGCGATGTGTGAAATTTCGATTTGATTGTGGTCATCCATCAAGGAGGACACGCAGTGAGAGCTCAGCATTTCGCTGACTCGCGGGGTGGAAAAGTCAAAGAGGGAAGTCATGATAACTAGTGATACATGAAATTTTGACGCGCTTTAGAGTTAGGCCCCGGGTCATAATGAATGGTCACTTGGATAGAGGCCAAAGGGGGAGCTAAGGAACATTAGCCCTTTTCAAAGCTTGGGAGTTGGAGGAGTTGGGGCGCCTTCCATCAAAAGTCTTGAAGTCGCAAAATGTGATGCGTCATTTAGGTTAAGTTTGTGGTCATGGGAATGGTTACGTGAGCGGAGGGAGATAACTATCATTAAGTCCTTTTCGAATCTCAAGAGTTGGAGAGTCAGGGGTGGCTCATACATCGAATTCCTAACATGCGAAGTCTTGAAACACTTTTTGTGTAGGCATGCGGTCACAGCCCGTGGTCGCGTAGAGGTGAAGCTCGCGCTTGGTGCTTAGTCAAATAGGCGGAGTTTCATAAAAAGGACCTATGGATTTTTTTAAATAGAGGTTTCAGTAGGGAATCGAAGAGCTGCTCCATCTCCACAGAGTTAAAAATGATCCTTCACCAGAAGGTCAGACTGATTCGTTGACCTTCCAAAATTAGGAACCATGAAAGGAGTTCTATCCTTTAAGAAAATAAAAACAAATCATGCCTTGTCATGGGTGTGTTACAATAGTCGTTGATCAAAGGAAGTGTCGACCGTAGATATGGTCCCAAGAAAATCATGATTTCAGCTATCAGGGAAGAGAAGGGAACAATCCTTCGACTTCGTGGAATGCAAAATCCCGTACACATGAAGGAGATATGAACCATTGGATCACGGGGAGTCTCGGACCATTGATCTAATTGAGTGGTGCCCAGATTTTGAGTTTCAGGAAATTGAGAGGAAAAGTAACCAAAACCTTCCAGGGATGTGAAACGTGAAACCGCGAAGCGCTCGAGAAATTGGCCCCTAGTCATAGAGAGGGGTCACGTCGTCGAAGGTTAAGGGAGGAGCTAGCACACTCTAGGCCCCACTTCGGGATTTCGGAGGTCGAAGAGTCGGGGTTGACTCATAGGAAAACACCTGACACACGAAGTCGCAAAACGCCTTTTGGTTAGGCGAGTGGTCGTAGTCGTGGTCACGAAAAGGAAGGGGCTCAGCTAGAGAAGAGTTAGCACCCGTTTGGTGTGGAAGTTGAACAATTCTTAGGAGAGGGCCCGTGAGTCTCATACGACCTTCGTAATTGAGGAAAGGACCTATGTAAGTGGTTTTGGGGTCTAGTAGAGACCCGAAGAGTAAATCTGACTCAGTTTATTGATCGATCCTTGACCGGGAGGTCAGCAGCCCCCAAGGGAGAAAGGGGGGGTTGTGCGTCAATATTTTATTTGGAAGAGGTGAGAGGGGGAGTGATTCTTTGACTCTCAGGGACCTTAGGAACCTTGAGCACAACAACAATTGAGGATGAGCTCAAGATAGAAGAACTATGGGGAGGATCAAATTTTCCCTTGGGAGTATAGGCCTTGTTCCTAGTGTTGATGACCATGACATCCTCTAGCTCTGCAAAATCTAGGACAATGATAGTAGCTTCTGGTATTTTACCAAAGATCTTATCTCTAGCACTCTTCTTTACCTCACATGTGGTTTCTTCATGGTATTCCTCGCAAAAGTTACACCAACTCCGAGGAAGGATAGCTTTAGGCTGAAAATTGTTTTCAACCAGATTTCTAAAGGGGGGTGCAGAAGAGGATGAAGCTGCCAAGGTGAGAGGGGAGACAGTTCCCTTCCGCTCAAACGCTATCATATGGTTGTTCATATTGTGTACTAGTTGTAAGAGAGCGGACATGTCTGTCTGTCTAACTTATTCTCCTTGGGAAGACCAGTTCTCTCAAGTTGTTCCTCATACTCTGAATAGGTATGCAGAGCAAAACCGAGATTATCTATGGTTTTTTCATCAAGCCTATGACGATAGGGGGAAGGAAATGCATTGTAATAATGCATGAAAGTGGCTTGCTTCCGAGGGTGGATAAGTTTGGGGATTTGGTTGTATGACTTGGTGAAACGTAAGTTGAAAGTCTCTATGGTCTCGCCATCCTTATAGATGACATTATTGTATTCCCATAACTTCTCAGCAGGGATTTTGGATTTCCCATAAGTGGATCGGAACTAATAGATTAACTCCTCCCAAGTAGACAAAATCTTAGGAGGAAGTTCAAAGAAGTCGGTTTCAGCCTTTCCTTCCAAGGAATTGACGAATAGGCACATGCAAGTATCATTGTCGTTGGTCCCTATATTATGACAAGCATTGGAAAATTCCACCAGGTGTTCATTTGTATAGACAATGTTATTTCCTGAAAACTTAGGCAAGTGCTCTTTAAACTTCAGAAGTGCGCTAGTAGCAGATGCTAGGTTAAGAGGAGAGGACACATGCCACGATGTGGTTGTAGTGTCATCTTTGAATTTAAAAAGACCACAATTTTTACTAACTTTGGTGGGGTTTGTAGTGTATTGGACAGGGATATGGTGGCTATATAAGCTACTAATCACTGATGATAATGAATATTGAGAATATGGAGAACTTACAATGCCACCAGAGCCACCACTAGATGTCATCTTGTGGATGATAGATAAGGGAAAGAAAGATGAGCTGGATGAATCAGATAAATTTATCCTTAGAGCACTTTGTTGGGCAGATAACACAACATTCCTTCTTCCTATTTCAACAATAGGATTGATTTCAGGTGACAAGCCTCTTCTTCTTCTAGAAGCACGAGAATCTAAGGACATGAAAGAAAGGCCAAAACTTGAAGAAACAAAAGGGTTACTACTGATTTCTAGGTTGTCTACGTCTAGCCTCCAATTGTTCTTGAATACTAATATCTTGTTCAATCGCTGCCAAATAACGGTTAAGCTCAACATGGGTCCTGGCAGTGTCTAAAATAGTATGAAACAAGTTCAAATCAATGTTGGTCTGGTCTTGGATACTAGGCTCAAGATTGGGCTGCCTCACAACGGGAACAATCATTAATAGCAAACCAGTCAAAGAATCAATTTCAGAAAAACAAAGATGTATCGATGAAAATTGAGTATAAAATTAACCGGAGAGATATCAAAGATTTCCCTAGTATGGTCGCTAAATAAATGTTGAGGAAAATATATGAAATGACTTTACTCAAGCATTTTCAAACTCTGTTTGGCTAGAGCAAAGTAGACGGGAATATCACCCTATGTTTATAGCCAATAAAAATAACATCATAACTCACAAGTATTAATTACGAGTGCTTAGGCTAGTCTTTTATCAACAAAAAGCTTGCTGGAAATTCAATTTATGTAATTTTCTAAACATATCAGTTGTTGAAATAAATGTAAAGATAGAAATAAATTCACCAAGATGATAATCAAGAAAGATGAGACATAAAGAAATCTTTTATTTCATTCAAATTCACCAAAGACTCATTTTCTTTACAAAATCTCATGCAAAAATTTTGGACCAATGTCAAACTTAGACATCCTCGATGGAACATACAAAAAGACCTCTGACAGAAAACCAAAACTGAACTCTAAAAGCTGGATCATCTTGCCACACATTTTTGCTCACTCGACTATGCAAAATAGTCTTTGTCAGTCATGAAAATTAATTTGCAAATAGACAAGTCTACATAGACTATTAAATATAGATCAACACCTCTAAAAAGCAAGTGTCTGAATGATGTGATTCAGCCCTGAATATTGTTGTCTACAATAAGACCTTGTTATCATAAAAGAGAACTAGGCTTGTGATGAAGAATGAATGAATGAAAACTGAACTATCTCAACATAAACTCAAAGAGAAAACCTTAGTATGCTTTTGTTTTTATCCTCCTTATGTTCCTCCTTTTCCTTTTGCTTTTAACCAATTAGAATTGGTTGAAGTAGTTGAACCAACTCATTAGTTAAGTTAATTAAAAGATTCAACCAACTTTTAGTTAGGGGGAAAAGTAATAATCATGATAAGGGTTATAACTAAATAATGACTAGTAGGTGGGACCCCTTGTGACTCCCATTAATTCATGAAAATTATAACATAACTATTAATTAAGCAAAACACACCTCCTTGTGACTCCCATCCACATATTCCATTTGACAATTTAGCTCATGATATTTGAAATTATTTCCAAAAATATTAATCATATATCCAAAATAAAATATGTTGTCCAAAGATCCCTGAAGTCAACTGTCATTAAACAATAAATAAAATAAAACTTAAAATCCATATTTTCCACTTTGTGATGCAATATTTCCTTGATTGTTGTTGTCACCCTTCGATTTCCCTAAATTTTCCTTTGTCTATGACGATCCCTTGGGCCTAATCTCACTAATCACGTGGGAAAAATCGTCCCTCAAATGCATCCAGGAAGACACGGATTTGTCAAAGCCATTGGAGGGTGAGGAAGGGGCAGTAGTGGCTTTTCTTTTATCAAGGGCAGAGGGGGTCTTAGTTTTCAATCTCTTGCTGGCATGGGAGGATTGCATTGATGAGTGGGAAGCAGTTTGGACAATCTGGTTGTTAGGCGGAGGAGTAGGAAAGAACAAATTGGGCCAGCCACGATGTTGGGAGACTGTCGGGTGGACAATCTCTTGTCATCCATCATTTTCAGGAACATCAGGTTGCAAAGAGATGTGAGGGGGAACAGGGATACTGGCGGATTACGAGGCTTGGAAAGGAGGCCTTTCAGACCTAGGTTTGACTACTCCCTTCCCAATCCAATTGAAGAATCCATCCTGAAACAATTGGCCAAGCTCTTGTGATTCAACATCAAAATGTATGGAGAATCTTGGCCTTCTTGGGCCTCTGTTCCAATTACCTCTACCTATGTTTCCTCGACCATGGCTACCGCGACTAAAAAATCCCATTCCTGCATGCATGATTGATTATAAAATAGTCTTTTAAATAGCCATACATGACAACAATTAAAAATATGAAATAGATTTTGCTCAGAAATGTATCAAACTCATACAATCCAATCCATACAAATTGTTTTATTGTTTATCAATGAGCAGGAGGTGAAAAGAAGGGTTATGGGATATGCGAGGGGTTTGTATTGAAAGAAACATGATATAATGAGGGGAAAAAGAACATGGTTACTTCTCAATGACAACAATAATCAACTATAAATAAAACCAATAAAACATCACTGTAATCCAAACAAGACACTGCCACTTCCAACTGCTTTAACATCGAAATTCTCTTGACTATAATCAATTCTAGAACAGGGATTGAAAAATGAATATGGGAAAGCGAGGGGGTTTGTAATTAGCAGAAAATGAAATAATGGAAGGGAAAAAGAGTGATTATTGTTCATAAAATTAATTAACGGATCCATAAAACATTCTGTGAAGAAATCAACCAACCAATTCACCACTATAACCTCAAAAACACCATTGTGTAAGAACTCAACAATTATGGGCATTAACTTGTTTACAGTCTGAAATCAAATACTTAAGATAGTATCATCAAACCAGACGGTTTGTAATCTACCACGATCTATAGGGGGAGTTCTGTTTATTTATCATATTTATATCTTGTAATAATTCTCAAATGTATAAACAATAACTATTTGCACTCATAACCATTTGTACTATGTTTATCCTCACAACCAACCACTACCCACACATTACTTCGATCAACAGATACACTCAAAAGTCATCTTTCCAAAATTAACAATGAAGTCACACTAACACTGCAATCGGGCCTATCATTTAGAATGCAAAGATATTTGTTAAACATATGTAGGGGCATTAAACCCAATAATCTAGATTAAATTGCAAAACCTGAATTGACATTTAAACAGACAGACAACAACCACCATTCCAA
>JZKD02S2325625.1:0-18877 GCA_000966675.3 Picea glauca
CCATTTGTCCCTTCGCTCAGAACCTGGAATCCATTCTCAGACACGCGTCAGGGTCCCATATTTCAGCGAATCCGTGGTCAACGCTTTATCGTTTTCCAAACTTCTATTCTATGTCCCACGGTCCAGATCTCCCCGGCAATCAACGGTCCTGATTAAATCAGTGATTTACCTGGCGCGACTTGGGAAGTCTACGCTTGCATTTTCTCATAGACGAAACCTCGCAGCTCTAGATCAACGGCTCTCGTTGATTCCAATCTAACGAATGCTATTCCTCCTGAGCCTTTGAGTGATGGGAGGTTATCAGTCTTATCTTCCCGCTGAGTAATTAGGTCTAGCGATCACCAACGACTCTTCAACCGACAGTTGTGATTATGTCGCGATTTCGCATTTCATGACTTCAGAATTTCTATAATGGAGAACCTCGAATCCTTTGGCCTCCAGAATTGCGAAATTTTCTCTGGACGATCAACTTCCACCTGCCCATTGGCTTGGGGGTAGTAGGGTGATGAATTCTCTTGCCGTAACCCAAGATTTGATGTTAATTCGGTCATCATTTGGTTCTAAAAGTAACTTCCATGGTCAGTAACAATCTCTCTCAGGACGTCGAACCTTGCTATGATCCGGTTGAATAAAAAGAGAGTTGCAGTCTCTCCATCATCTTTAAACGTTGGCATAGCTTCTACCCACTTAGTGAAGTAGTCTATAGCTATGATGATATAGTGATGCCCCCTTGCTGAAGGGGGGTTGCAAGTAGTGTAATCAATCCCCCACTTGGTGAAGGGACCAACTGTGATGACAGAAAACATAGGAGAGCGATGTGCCCTCATCTTCTGAGAGAAGACTTGGCACGGATGGCACTTCTTGACCGATTCTATACAATCTTTGATAAGCGTCGGCCAGAAGTAACCTGCTTTTAGAATCTTTTAGGTTGTTGCCAACCCAGACAGATGACCGCCAAAAGCTCTGGTATGGCAATCATTGAGCACAATGACTGCCTCCTCATGTGTGAGACATCGATGTAAGATGCAATCTACACCTCTCCGATACAATGTATCATTGAGTATGAGATAAGTCTTAGCCTGAGGGCGTATACGCCGACGCTCATCACGAGAAGAAGAAGTGGGGCACTTCAAAGTCTGGAGATAGATAAGTATATCTCTGTACCAGGGATCTGAAGATGTGATAAAAAACATATCTCCCGGGATAGGCGATTCTTCAGGCACATCGTCACCTGACTCAACCAGAAGTTCCGAAATAAGCTCTGCGAAGACCAATGACTTTTTGGACTTTGCTTAAATGAATTCTAAGTCAAATTCCTAGAGGATGACTATCCATCTACCGATTTTTCCACCTATAACCCGTCGTGTCAACATGTACTGGAATGGATTCACAACAACAATGACGGTGGTCTTTCGAAACATAACATAATGACAGAATCGTTGAACAGCATGAACTGCTGCCAACGCAAGTTTTTCGATATGAGAATAAATGAGTTCCGGTCCTATGAGGCCTTGGTTCAGGTAATAGATCACGTATTTTGAGAAAAAATCATCTTCCTGAATTAAAACCATGCCAATGGTTGACTCTGCGACAACCAGATATACTAAGAAATCCTTGTTATAGTTAGGTGGCCGTAGCAGAGGGGCCATTGTGAGGGCATGTTTTAATGCGTCGAAAGAGCACTGAGTGGCATCGTCCCAGTAAAAAGGAACGTCTTTCTTCAGTAAATGCATAAAGCCCTTGGTGATTTCGGCATAGTTGGCGATGAAGCGTCGTAAAAAGTTCACCTTGCCTTGTAGACTCTGAAGTTGAAGGATTGTGCGTGGGGGGGGGGGGAACTGGATTATTGCCTCCACCTTGAGAGGATTGACCATGATCCCTGTTGTTGATACGATGCAACCTAACAAACGTCTTGACGTTACGCAGAAGCTGCACTTGTTTGGATTCAAGCAAATCTGAAAGTAGCGACAACGTTCGAAGATAAGTCTAAGGTGTGTGGGATGATCCGTTCTCTTGCAAGATCGTGATGCTAAATCATCTAGATAGGCCTCGACTATATGCTTGAGATCGTGAAAGGAAAAAGACATGGCTCGCTGGAATGTGGCTCCAACATTTTTAAGACCAAAAGGCATCTTACGATATGTGAATGTACCCCAAGGACAGATGAATGTCGTTTTGTGTTGGTCTTCGGGTTTGATTTGGATTTGATTATATCCCCAAAAAACCATCCATGAAAGAAAAGGCTTTGCAACCATCACATTCATCAATGATCTGATCAATGAATGGTGTTGGAAAATTATCTTTGGGACATGCCTTGTTCAAATCATGGAAGTCAGTACATACACAAATCGTGCCTTGTTTTTTATTGACCGGCACAAGATTTGACACCCATTGAGTCAAATGGATAGGTTAGATAAAACCTGCCTTTAGCAATTTCTCAACCTCAATCTTGATGGCTGTTGCTTTCTTAGGATTAACTGGACGAAGTTTCTGTCGAACAGGCTTGACATCATGATACGTTGTGATTTCATGTTCAACTATTTTTGGATCGATACCTGGCATTTCCTCATAAGAGTAGGCAAAAACATCGCATAATTCTTTGAAAAGATTCGTGTAGATTTGAATCTCTTCGGGTGAGCAATCCGCTTCGACGAAGATGTTCTCCACGGCGCCAGGGTTTCGGGATATGTTGATTGGTATAGTTTCAACAATAGTTGCCATATTTCCCTTAGCATAAATTTCATGTGTAGCTAAGAGATTAATAGGACACGACTGATCTCTCGTCATGGTCACGGTGAATTCTCCTGCTTCGATTCGGCTTAACTCTGGGAGAAAATATGATCTGTGATGAAGATCTTCCCAAGGTTTGTCCAGACTAGTCATTGCTTCGATTACTGCTTCATCATAAGGCAATACTAAGTCTAACAAATCAATGTTAGCGAGAGAACCCTGAGCCCAAATAGGCTCTAAAAGTGGATCTAACTCTTGTGTAGGAGTCAGATCAGGGTTAGCTGAAGCTTGTTGGACTAAAGAGTACGCTACTTCAGCGACAGACAAAGGCATGGACATGCCTGGGTGCCCTGTCTCATCCATAATGGCCGATGGGGAAGGAAGGACCCATGGATCCTCGAAGTAAGTTGTGCGGAACGACGAAACTTGAAAAATCTCAACCTTATGGTGATTAGATATAAATTTGATATCACCGTGAGGAGGTGAGTAATCGAAGGTACCCATCAAGGATGGTCACAAACCAACTCCTACGTTGACGACACTTGGTTGAGGATTATCAATCATTGGGACCGTGGATGCCCACAAAGCTGGGTCAGGTCTAGAGAAAGACAATTGATCAATGGTCACTATCTGGCCCTCGTGTGGAAACAGCAAGACCCGAAAAACTGTAGCAACCACAACTTGCATAGCATAAGTCCAACTCCGTCCTAACAAGAGGTTATAGTCGAGGGGAGCATCGACTACCTCTACTTTGACACACACAGTCTTCCCTCCTAACTGCACGGGGAAAGAAGGAACGATGCCATGTGGTCGGAACGAACGATTGTCGAAAGCAGTGAGGAGAGTAGGTGATGGAGACAAAATAGGTTGGACAATGGCCTTCCAACATGCCAATGACATAACACATGTCGAGGCGTCCTCATCGACCACTGTGTGGAAGATATTCCTAGTAAAATTTTTCATGGGATAAGCCACTACTATCTGAAACGCTACGTGGTAAGGCAGACGAGGTTTTAAGTCGGTTGTATCTAACATGATGGTACCCGGATTACAAGTCTCAGTAGAGCCCAAAGAGGTTAACAAGGCTTTCCTCTGAGCAGGGCAGCTTTGGAGGACCTCCAAAGCAGACATCGCACAAGGGGTTTGTGATAAATCTTCCACCACAGAGTAGTTCTGGGAGGCTCTTGCATTTGGGTTATGAGAAGATTTTTTAAATGCACCTTTTGGAATGCGTGTCATTGTTTCTCCCAACGTCTTCTCAATCTGTAGAGGAAGATATGGGAGATCGACTTCTTTACCCTTCTCAGAAGCGCTTGGTTTACTATAATTGTGTGCTCTAGTCGATATGAAAGCATCACCCCTAACCATATATACGTTCGTGGATGCGGGGTTGTTCGGAGGCGGGCAAGTTTCTTGGCTTCCCCCTTCCGTGCTTGCAAAGGCTTGAGTTAGATTTTTCCCATGTTGAAATGGATTAGTCAACACCGCCTGCTGTTGTTGCGTGACAAATTTTTGGGCCTCTGCAAGTCGAGGACATAGATGGGTCGGGTGGTCTTCTGCGCACAAGTTGCATGGATACCGCGCCTTCCATTTTTCAGTGTTGTCCCTGCTAGCATTATTGTTGGGTTTTTTATCCCCCTTACCCTTCTTTCGTTGTTTTTTCTTCCCTTCAGGCTGTTGGGTGGCCTTTGGGTTAGTCGACTGCACAGTGTGTACTTCCGACGTTTTGGTAGGGGGAGCAAGCCAAAGCAGTAGTTTGGCTGGCCGCTGTGTGTTTTATGGATAGCTACTGCAATTGTTTTGTCAATTTCTTAGAGGGCTTTGTTTGTGTGGAACCGACAATACCATCGACATGCGGTCCAACTCTCTGTCTCGTCTTATCCAGTATTGAACGTGGCACATCTGGCAAGATGTTGTATAATAAACCAGACTGAGAATAGATGAGCTCAAACTGTTGAGCCCTCATGATGGCATCTTCTTCGAAGAAAACTCCTAACGTCACAACGTCTTTGGAGAACTGCGGGACCAAAGACTTAAGGAACCACTCAAGCAGGAATGCTGGTGGGAATGGTACCTTGATTAAACTCTTCCATCGTCTCCATTCTTGGATGTGATCAGAGATATGGTCCACTGTTGTCTGTTCGAAATTAGTGAGAAGCTTTGTGCCAGTGTCGTATCTCACAGGTAACTAGAAATGGTTAAGGAAAGCCATCGCCAGCTCGCCAAAAGAAGAGTATCTTGAGCGATCGAGCTCAATGTACCATTTTGTGGCACTCCCAATGAGAGTATGTTGAAACAATCACAACTGTACAGAGTCATCTTTCAATGAGTTAGATGAGCACCAAAGATGAAAGGTAGTCACATGATCTCTTGGATCTTCATTAGGCTTGGCTTCGAACTTTGGAATGTTCGAAGGCAACTTCGTCGACATAGGAGGCCAACGCGGATCGTGACAAATAGGGTCATTCAACAACCTTGTCAAATCTGGCAAGTGTAAAGTCGCCAGGAATGGTAGTTTGGGTTGTTGCTGATAACTGGGGAAAAAGGGACCTGGAGTTTGACTGGCACTAGGTTTCCAGGAATAGTTTGGCTGCTGGCTCAGATTCTGGTAAAAACCATGGCCCTGGCCAGCGTAAGGATTTTGCATATGTGGAGACATCATCGACTGATTTCCCAAATAGGACATAGATTGTTGGGCATGCATTATATTCGAAGGACTTTGGGAAGGATTACCCCATGCCGGTCCCGTGGGGAGAGGCATAGTAGTTTGTCTGGGGTTCCATTGATTATGGAAAGAATTACCCCAGATCGACATTCCGGAGGAGGGAATGGATCCTTTCCCTAAATTCCAAGGTCCTGCTAGGTTTGCCCCCTGTGCAGGAATAGTACCCTGCACAGGAGTAGATTGTCCAAAAATGGGGTTGCCCCCAGTCGGGAAAGTGGCTGATGAGAAGGTGTTGTTACCAAACGTTCTGTTCCAAGAAAACAGTGTTGAACCTATTGGCATACTATGCGAAGGTGGTCCTTGAATACCCGCTCCAAATAAACTATTGTGTGTAGGTTGCCTAGCGGATTGCTGATGCAAGCCACCGAGTGAAGGGGACGAAAGAGGGATATGACCTCCTCCGTAAGGAAAAACATTAAAAGGGATAGGAGTGCCCCCCATGTGACCTTGCAGAGGAGCGCTAGAGCTCCTTTCCCCCAGACCCAAAGTCTGTAAAGTGGATTAGCTAAGTACAGGACTTGTACCCGAACTAGGCATCCCGTATGAGAACGGAGGGCCTGTTGCACTAGGTGTGAAAGGGGTTGTGGCCGCCTCCAAAGACGGGTTCGGACCACTGTGCGAAGTAGTTGCGGTTGAGACCATGGTGGATTAGACCGACGACAGTGGATTAGGAGATGAAAGCTCTCCTGTGGTGACAACTGTGGTGGGAATTGAAGAATTCCCAGAAGGAGTAACAACATTTGTTTCCATTGCTGTGTGTGACACTGTCTGGCACTCGTAAAATTGGATTGGTATAATGAAAGGTGCCAAGAAATCAGTGGTTGGGGTTTCAACCGGGCCAAGAGCGGTTGCTTCAAGGTCCAAAACGGTCGATTCCTTCGGGGGTTGTTTGGGCACAATGGTTTGTAACCCGGTCACTTCAAAAGACCCTTGTTGGTCTAGCTTTCGCCTTAATGGTGGCAGGGGTGGCTCCAGTGTAACCGACGGCAGGCCAAGAAGCCTTCGTGACTGACGGAGCTCGGGATCCTCTACTGTGTGAGAAGATCCAAGACACTCTAAGGTAGTCTAAACGTTCAAAAGTAACACACACTAAAAAAAACATCCCTAGAAGATAAGACAAGCAAACACTAAATTAATTGGAAGAACAGTTACAACAACCAACACTAGAGAAACTTACCGATGTAAGTGCAACTCAAACACGGAATCACCCTCCAAGTATACTCTGCAAAGCGTGGCTCGATGTCTATCCTAGGTACCGCGGTATACCCCCACAGTTACCTGTGTATGTCCCTAACAAAGATTGGCAACTAGGTTGCCAACACACGAACAATCACCAGGCGGGTACAGTCAAAAGTCGGGTAGACCACAATGAGCAGGGTATCGAGCCCGAAACCTGTCAAGGGTATCGAGAGCAAATTTTCTGGAAGAGAACTGAGGACTTCAAACGGATTCGAGACCCACAAAGCCCCGTGGCAAATGCAAATGACAGAATCCCAAAACAAGCCCTCTATATGTGTTCTCCACTATGATTGGTCCAACTTTGGAAAGGTTATCTCCGCTACCTTTCATCACACGACCTCATGTTTATCCCCTGTGTTAGAGGGGGGTCCTGGATAAATTTTACGACACTAGACTAAGACACTCCCTATCTCAGACTCCAATGTTTGATTTAAAATGGCCTTGAAGAGTTTCCTCTCCAACCTAATCCAAGGCCCTAGTCCTGAATTAGTCGGTGAACCCTACAAACATAAAAGTCTAGTAGATTTTAAATTTAACGTTAATTTTATGGCTTTGTCTTACGTCAAGGGGTATGAAGGTGAAACTGATGATGTGTAAAAGATGAAAGCAAAAAATAAATAGAAAAGCTGGAAACAAAACTTTTACTGAATGCAAAATTTCAACAACTTTTCAAAAGAAATATTTTTACTTTTTCTAAGATTTTGGACAGCACACTCAAAGGAATTTCACTCGACTACGAGCTACTTATGATCTAAGTGAACTGCAAAAACTTATGAAATAAAAGACTTTTCCCTGGCCTAATAATGCAGAAACACACTGTTCAACCAAACAAGAAAATGAAAATATTTTTTATTTATTTAAATGCTAGTAAAGCAAGAAAGGAAAAATACCGACAAGCAAAAACCAAGAAAAACAATTCTGGCCTAATCGCAGATCGCAAAGAATCAGATTAAAAAAAATCACACACTAGCAATTTAAAAAAAAATGACTTTCACACTTATCTAAAAACCGTAAAAATTCTTCTATTTTTATGACAACTTTTTAAATGAGAAAAAGAAAGCTAAGGGTAAGATTAATCCTAAGCTATTGACTACTCAGACAGAGATTCGAACACCTGAGAGGAATAATTCTTATCAAGGGAAAGGATGGATGCTTTACCCTCAACAACAAGTATCTTGTACAAGCACGCGACTGTCACTTTGACATCACGCGTGCGAACGTGCGCTGGATAGAGACAGAGGGCGTGTAAATGTGGGCTGACCTTGTACAGGCCGCATGTATATCTACACTCTGAGAAAAAATGAAAACAAACAGATCAAACTAGGAAGAGACCACTGATATTGATAACCAGGATCCCTTGAAGGCTTGGACACTCTTTCTAACAGAAAAACCAATAATATAAGGAAAAATGATAAGGCAAAAACAATCTGAGATAGGACTGCTATCAGACAAGACTCGGACAAAATTCCAGAAAACCCCTTGAGAATGTGTGATTCTGACATGGAAGAGGATGATTGCCTCTGAGGTTCTCTAAACTCTACCCGCTACTGCTACCTCTACATCTAGCGCTCACACGCGGGCTGTAAGAATGTAGGGTGCGAGCACACGCGTGCAAACCTTATGCAGGCTGTGTGTACCTCTGTGGGTCCCGAAAAACACAGTCAAGCAAAAGTCAGGGAAAGCTTGTATGGAAAACTAGACTCCCTTCTAGCTCAGACCTTACAAAAAAACTAAAAAGAAAAGACAGGCAAGAAAAAACTAGTCCTTAAAACTACCCAAAAACTAAATAAAATTCCAGGAACCCTAGAGAGTCTCCCCAGTATGGTCGCCAATTCTGTTGTTGGGGAAAAACACCCTACGGACTAGCAAATAGAGTTCCGACTTTGCATGCAGATATGAACGAATAGAAATTACTTTCTACCTTCGTCCCTAGATTTAAATCCCCTTTTCTTAGTAAATGCATGGAAAGATCAACCTACCTCTTTACCGACGTTTGATGTCGATCCTCCGTTGTGCTTGATTACTTGTTCACAATACTCCTTCCAAAGCTGACCTGCATTCAAGATGAGAAACAACTATGCATGCATACTAGTTATATACTAACGGGTTAGAAATCCAAACATATACTGATCAAACTATAAACAGTTCATGAATTGGGACGGGAAAAACATTTTCTTTATTACTTTGAATGAGTCAACTCACAAAAGTTGAGACCGGCCACCGCTCCTTGAACCTGATCCTAGGCTCCTCTTCTTTTGTCCTTCAATTGCTTTGCTTTAAATCTCCTTTGGCACAAGGAAAGGCTAAAGGGTTGGGACAATGGGTAGAGTTTCTTTGCTATATTTTTCCTCTTCCAAATGGGACCCCTACCCCTTCTTTTATAGGCTAGAAGGAGCTAGGTATTTGGACAAACCCTCGGCCATGCATGGATGGGAGTTTCAGTTAACTCGCCCATAGCCTTTTGTTCCGTCGGCAACTTTCCTTTTTTCATGCTTTTGTCAGTCCACGCGGGCTGTTTTGGGTCAGCCAGTGTGTACACATGTGCAGTAATGGATTAGGGCGTGTGGGCCTTTATAAAGGAGGATTTTCAAAGAGTTGTTCAACAATGCTTTGGCAAAGAAGGGATATGAGTTGGCCTGATGCCAGGTAAGCATGTGTGGTGCAATTTAGGGTTATAACATAAATCATTGATCTCAAAAGTTATCTTCTTGGTAGTCTATAGAGGTACATCTTATGTGAAGTGTTGACATGGGCAAAATTCCCTTCATCAACCACAGAGGTTCACCTGGGAAAAGGACCCTCCAAATTATGGCCTAGCCACCATTAGCTAGGTTTGATGATTTTAATTTAAAAAACAAATGCAAAGTATGAACGCAGAATGCAATCATACAACTAAACTAATATGTTCTACCGTACCTACATGTGTTAAAATCATTATAGACATGAAATAACAAGATTAAGACTATTTGTAACCATGAAGAAATTCACCGTAAAGTACAAATTACATAAATCTTTATATAATAAACAACAAAATCAAGATAGCTTAGACTGTCACTATAAATTATAATTCCATATCTATTTATTACCACAAGATGAAATGTAAGGAAAGAACAAACATCGAATATATGAGAAAAATCTAAAATAAATGAGAGCCAATTCTTACAAATTTCAAGAACATAGTGAACAACAAGCATAATCTACACCAAATCACAACAACACTAAAAATCATCAAAATGTTATGCCAACATTTGCTTCTCAATTAACAATAAAATCCATTACAAGTTGAGTAAAAAGCCTTTATTTCTTAGTTTACATCTTATTTATACAAAAACTGGAGTGTGGGAAGTCCAAAGGTTTCAACTACTTAACCCTTCGACTTCTCAACTCAACTTTAAATATATGGCTCCTCCAAATTAACTTTGTTAGTTACAAAATCCCTCCAAGCCTCATAAACTTCTTGAATTTCATGGGCACATGGATAATTATGCTACTCAAGTGAGGCCCCATGCAAAGTTGAGTCATGATCTACTTTATTTAGACTCTTATTCAAATTTACCAAAAAGGAGCTCATCAAGCTGATTTCCTTAGTTGGAGAGTATATGAACTCTTTTATTCTTGTCTTGATTATGATGAATATTGCTCTATCACTTTCCTCTCTAATCTTCAATTCTCTTCCAAAGATACCATTACTTCATCTTGAGGTCGAAATGCATCTTTATCCTCAAATGATGGTAGATTACATTTTTGTGTAATCTTCTATGCAACTTGTCAAAGCTACGCACAATCACTAAAACAAAGTTACCGACTTAATGAGAACTATGACCTCAAATCGAAAACTCTGGCCCAAAAAACCCATATTTTTGCATAAAAAACATCAAAATCAACCCCCAAATCAAAAATTGGTGCCATCAATAGCACCTTTTTTTTTAAACGGGGTCAAAATTACAACATTTTTCAAACATGGCCTTCAAAACTGAGACAGTAGCTCAGAAAAACCTTAAAATAAACACCTAAAAAAAGAAGATGATTTTTGATTTTTTTTTTTTTCAAAACGTTAAACTTTTAGATAATTTGAAATTGTATTTTTAGCACTTGGTACCATTAAAACTAAAACCTCAAAATCAACCATAAAATTGAATAGTACTGCTACTTGTAGCACCCATTCTAAAATTGGGGTATGAAAATGACACATTTTTATAAAGTGGTAAAATAGCTCATCATTACTATAAACAAAATCATAAAATCAACCCTTAAATGTTTAATTTTTAAATCTTATTTTCACTCAAAGCACAAGGTAATGCATAATGCCATGAAAATATCACAATATACCTTAAAAATTCAACGTCACTTTTTAATATTTTTTTTACTTTTAATAAAAAATGTAAATACAAGTTACATTGAATGAAACATAAATTATTTCTTAAAAGTATTGTTATATTGTCCATAGTCAAAACATATGAGCTAAGAAATTTTATTATATTATACATAATCAAAACATATAATTCATAAAACATAAAAAAAAGATTCATAACTTCATGTAAGATCATATATAAATTCAATGCTCATTTTTAGTTACCATACAAACATCATATGGATCAAAAATACATAAAATGTTTTATACACTTATTCAGATTGACTCATGGTTTTTGAAATACCATCAGAGTTTACATTATCTTCAGATGAATGATCGGATGAAGATTTAGATGATCCATACTCTTCTTTATTGTCAATGAATGCACCATCTGAGTCTACATGCATGCCCAACATTTTAGATGTCAAATGCCTTTTAGATCTACGACTAGGTTCAACAGACTCCCATCTTGCATTTATTTCTTGTGGCAACAACCTCTTGATAATCTTTGTTGTCTTGGAGCGAAGAGTTCCTCTCTTTGTCAAATTGAAGTCATAAACAAGTATGTCAACATCATCTAATTTTAAGAGGTYAGTGTGAYGRCAAGTTGYATTTTGACCCTTTCTTTTTCTCTTTCTATTGACATGTTTCTCAACCACCATCTCTGACTTGTACACACCATTGAATGGGTGTGTACTTGTTGCATACCAATGCACTTCAATTGCAATAACATCAACATTTTATTTTTCAATCTTTATAACCTTTCCAATCCAGAATGGATAACCATGTGGATCTTCAGTCGCTAAAACTGCAATCATGCTACCCTCCTTAATATCTTGCACTGAACCCATGTAAAGTTCTTCCATGGCTTCACGTTGTGCACATGACCTTCGCGAACCAATATACATTTCTCTTTCATTTTCTTGTGTAAAATCAATAACACCTTGAGATTCCTATTGAACTTCAACAATGTTTGTTTCTTCAGATTCATTTGGCATATTTTGTGGCCAATGAAATGGAATTTTCAACATTGTATCTTCATTTGTTGAGCTTCAAATTATGTTACTTTGACTATTGAAAAAAGACTCCTACCAAACAGAATCAACAACGTCAAAGTACTCATATGTATCCTTAATGAACTTTTTTATTTCTTTCATGCATTCAAAATAATCTACATCTCTATTACGCCTCTGTGCATTATGGATTTCAGCAACTGATTGTAAAAATAATAACTTTGATGCAAATATTGAACGATCTGGAATGAACTTCAAAAATGCTAAACCTGATGAAGGCCCCCATTCTGTAGTAGTTGAATATTGCTTTCCCCATATAAGTGTTTTCCCATCAATTGTTTTGAAACAAAATTGATGTTGGAAGCTAATGCCATTACGCTGCTCAATACATTTTTCTTCTTGATGCGATCCATGAATAAATCTTCGCATGTCAACAGTTTCTTCTAAAATATGAAAAACATGCTCTGGAATGTATGGTTTCTTAATACATTCAATCAATGATGGTAGGCTTCCAACATTTTTCCTTTTCAATGTTACTGAAAAACAACTGAACATTTGATCAATATGATCGTGAATGTGTCCAACAAGAAGGAAACCAATTTTCACCTTTTGAAAGATTCCCATTTCAACAAGCATGCTTAGATATCTAAGCACAATTTGATTTTTATTTTCACGACTAATGTTGTCCAACTGTAGATAGAGAACTTGAGGAAGATTTCCAGACCAGTGAGTGAGCACATGATGAATTATGGTGATGGTCATATTTGCATCATTATGAATATTTGGAGTTGTGAAGTAAACCCTTGGACACATTTTTCCATTGAAAATCATACAACCAACCAAGTGAAACTAAATGAAATTCTCTTCCTGTAATGTTTTGGGTGTACAGACAAAATGTGGTAGAAGTGTTTTTTTCTAGTCCATGCCATCAATTATAATACCTAAATATTTGTTTGGAGCATCATAACACTTCTTCCGATGTTTGTACAACTTTTGTCTTTCACTTGATTGTTGATTTTGATGTTCTTGAAGTGCTTTGACTATGGAATCTTCACATGACATAAAATGAAAATATTGATCATATGTTTTCATAGTTGATAACTATTCAATTAAAAAAAAATAAAAAAAATAGTAAATACATACCTCTTTCTGCCCCTTCAAATTTATCTCTTCTTGATTTAAGAGTAGCACATATACTGCAAATCCCCATCCTTTACTTCTTAGGAATACATATATTGTTGAATTGTTTATTCCATATTCTTATAAAATGTGCATATGTAATAAAATCACCATTTCCTTCAACACCTTCAACATATCCTTTGTACAAGTTGTAGATTTCCCTCCTTGAGAAATTATCTGCAATATGTATTGTGTCTCTATCTGGCATACACTTGTTGATGTCAAGGGACTAGAGAGTCTCTAGCACCAACATCTCGACCTCATGTGGGGCTAAGCGGGAAGAGACGAGAATGTCACCCTGGGTTTAGACCCCCAACAAGAAAACACATTGAACTCCAGGCTAAATCTCCTCTAACTTAAAGTCCAAGCATGAAATCCCTTTGCTTTGTATTTTCTTTTTAAAAATATTTGATTTTTATGCTTTTATGTATGAGTTCCTAAAATTGAAATAGAAAAATTAAATGGTAAAAGAAATTAAACAACTAAAGGAAATGTAAAAGAAAGACTATAACTTGATAACAATTTTGTATTTATTTTGTATTTATTTTGTAAGAAAATATCTAAAACAAAACTAAGAAAAGTTAATATAACTATGTTAGTGCTAAAGTGATTCGTTTAAAAGAAAAGTTTATTAAACAAGAAATTAGTTTTAAAGACTACAAAAATAAATTAGAGTAACACTGTGGTGATATAATATTTTTAATTTTCTTTAAAAGTTAGAATGTAATAAATAATAAGAATACTAAAACAAATAAAATTAATAAAGAAAGTAAACAAAAGTTTTTATCTATTAAAACTAAAGATGACTAATAAAAAAGGAAAGGACTTATATACACAACTTTACAACAATAATAGATCCATTAGTTTATTTTACTTTATTTTCTTTTTAGAATTTTAAGAGTTGAATTAAGAAAAGATGAAGAAAACTGAGATTTAAAAAGAAAACAAATAATTAAACAATTTTAGAGTGTAAAGGACTTTGATATTTAATTAAAAATGTTCCCCATACAATTCTTGGAGTTTCGGAATTTACAAATCTCTGCGTAGACTTGAGCCAAGTATTTATCCTTTAGCCATTCTAAAACAAAGTTACGATAGAAAGACCAAGAGCGAAAGAAAGACGAAAGTTGAGCAAAAATGGAATGGAGCAATGGTGGTGATAACACAAGGTGAGAACCTGCATATCGGAAACTGATTAGCGCTGAAATAAAATCAAGCTTAAATACAACAAATTGACAAGTAAACTATTCACCTTATGAGAACCATCAAAGCTCATCCTCGCCTCATCCGTTCGTTGCTTCACAAGACTCCACGCTGCCAACAATTCCGTCAATCCCTGCTGAAAGTATAGAGGATTAATGATAATTTTAAAGAGGAAAACCTCACTGCACTCCAAGCATACCTCTCAAAGTTTTCTCTCCAAGTTTTTCTTCCTCCCCTCGTGGTTGGATGCTATTGATTTTATATCGTTTGTTGGGCGGTTTAAACATTTAGGGATGAATTTTAATTAATTGGTTGAATCTTAACGAGTTGGAATCGCATTCATTAGTAAAAAATAAACAAACATTTTTTATTTCACTCTTTTGCGCACACCTTGATTTCCTCTTTGTAGGAGTTCCTTGTAAAAAGTATGATGTATTTAGAAATCGGTTTCATTACCAATGAAAGAGAAGAGGCCTTCGTTTTATGTCTTTGTTCTGCTTCAAGCTCTGGTGGATGACACAGAGGATGGGATCATATGGGAAAGATATCCCATTTGAGACTCAGTTTTTACTAGTTGATGGTAGTGAAGGTCCACCTTTGAGCACTGATGTTTCTGGAATGGAGCATTATAATTCAAAATTGTCTTCCCCTTTTGAACCTTAGACCAACTAGATGATGCCTTAGAATGCATAAAAGTAAATGGATTGGGTTTAGTCCATCGCCAAAATGTGTTCCAGTTTTATGATGATCTCCACTCGTATCTAGTAAGTGCTGACATTAATGATGTCAAAGTGGACGTTCAAAATATTATTGAGACATTAGGTGCAGACCATGGTGGTCGTGTTAAATTACCTAGAGGGTATCATTAAGCAATGGAGGCATCCATTGCTCGAAATTTCCCTGATAATGGGATAATTTCTTGTATGAGTCATAACACTTATAGTCTTTACAATTCCAAGCAGACTGCTATCATAAGAGCCTCTGATGATTTCTGGCCAAGGGATCCTGCATCTCATACCATTCATTTTTCTTTCGTAGCCTACAATAGGGTTTTCTTGGGAGAGTTTATGTAGCCTGATTGGGATATATTCCATAGTCTTCATCCAATGGCTGAATGCCATGCTACTGCAATATTTTTCCGCATAAATCTACTAATTGTTCCGTCTCAAAACTATACTTTACATGATCATAACTGTCTGTGTAGACTGAACCCGTGCCCACAATATTGTTTGGTTTGCCTACACAATGACTCGTATTATTATTTTTACTCAAATAGTCCTCAAAACAAACTATTTTTGGATTCAATATTATGGCCAATACCATCATTCTGAATATTAGGACATCTAGATGAAATCTTTTTAGATTCCAATCTCTTCCACCAACTTTGAAAGCAAATAAGCTACACAACGTGAGTAAAACCATCTATGGCTCTATCCAAGTCTCTTGCCTTTAAAGATGCTAAACCAAGTGCAAACCATCCATCTGGATGGAGGGAATGTAACGCAAGTGCGGCTTCCTAGTGACTTTGAGACTTTTTGTACGCCCCTCTATTATATGCACTTTGTGCCAAGGATCGCTCAACATGAGAAAATCGGTTGCCAGAAAATTCCAAAGCTTTGATGTAATTATCGTCATTAAGTGTAACATCTCCCAACGAACAACACAATCTTGGATCTTCAGGGTCACGTTGCAACGCTCTTTAATAAGATCTGTCGTCACTGGATTTTTCCCATAAGCTTGACATATTTCTTGAGAAGTGATGAGATGGTAGGGAAACAAACACAATAATCATAGTGCATGCGGTCTGCAACACTAGTTGAGCCTCCACATACTTCTTGGACCAGCTCATCCACCATTACTATCGCCCGATTTTTGGTGTGGTTCCTTTTACACTCCCAATGGATCTGAAGAATCTTGCAAACGCACCTTACCTTACTAATAGTTTATCAATGCTTTGATTCTTGGATATGATGCTTTGCAAAGCTCAAAATCAAAAAACATGAAGTGAGACAGCTCGTGAGCATAAAAAACTTCTATATATGGGGCCATCTGCCAATCTCTTGCCACCTCTATTCATATCGTATGGACTTTAAATGAGTCCATCCAAACCATTAACAAATATAACTTTAATGGTAAAGTTATTTCTTTATTATGGAGAGGGCACGTATGTAAAGGAAGTGGGATTTTAATAATATTACCAACTCTTTTTATGGAATGATATGAGCATGGAAAACATGAGAATATATTCTTCTCTTGATTTGGCATGGGAAAATTCCAAAATATCATAATTTAAATAATGAAGAGGGTTATGGAAGGTAATTTGAAAAAGGGGTCACCTCTACATGATATAAACACTTAAACACTTAGGTATTTGGTTCAATTTCCTTTTTTTATTAAAAGGTCACATGTGATAAAGGGATGCATAGGGTGACATATGGTGGTGGTAAGGATTTAAGACTTGTGTGGTGTCGAAATGTTAATCATAGATGTAGAATATGACAAGTTCTAGGAATGCTGAGAGTGGGGAAAGTAAGCCATATGAGTGATAAGTCAAGAGTAGAGCCACACAAATTTCTTCGAGTGCATTGCACCAATTTTAGTGAGAGTGGGAGAGACTTTGTGCAAGCAAATTCATTTGGGAGTGAGCCTGGAAACACTTTGTTGGCTAAGTATTGTTGACAAGAAATATAGTCAACAAATGCCAACCAACAAATGCACGTCGCTTACAGTGGCGTACAAGCTTGAAAAATGAGCTTATGATCCTTTGATTCTTTGAAAGAAAGGGGAAGGGTGATGGTAATGATAAGACTAAGGGTGACTCAATGTGAGACAAGAAGAGGTTGATAGGGTTAGGTGGACCGGATTATACAACAGGGGGAAACACGATGGAGGCCAAGGGATTCATGGATCAAGACTTTGTAGAATAACTCATGAAAAGTGTAAGTATGAGGGGCTTTGGTCCTGTTGTATAATCATAAGTGACAAACTCTTTGGATATTGAAGAAATGATTATAAAGATAGATAAACTGTCGTGGATATGTGTTGAGGGAAAAACCCAAGATTAACATCCAGCATCCACAACGTGTATGCTGGAGCCATCTCAAAATGAAGGGGATGGAGAAAGGGAAAGAAGGAAGATGGGGATAGGACTGATGACTATGAAGAGCAAGGATGTCTTGCTTAACAAGCGTATGGTAGACAAAGCGAGGAATTATGACAAAAATAAGGCAACTTGGCTCACCTGCAAGCCTGGTATCCACCAAAACAAATTTGGCCAATTAGTTAAAAATTATAGAGATAGCCTTTAATATCGCCAACCATTGCTCCATCAATTCTGACCATCAAAAGGGAAAAAAAAGAAAAGAAAGAAAAATAACAAAAAATGAAAGTAGAACACAAAGTGAGAAAATAAACTAAATAAATGTGAAGCCAACAAAAACCTAATCTACCCCTTTTCGTAATTTTATTTTTATTTTTTATTTTGTTGTGTATATTTTATTTATATACAGAGGAAAAGAAGACCATTAACTTGGACTCAAGTAGGATGACATTTAGCATAAAGGAAGGCATCGCCCATTTTTCATGTGGGTCTTACGACTTTGAGAACTTTACACATGGAAGGACTACCAACATGCCAACCAACGAATGTGTACGATGAGGAAAAATGACTAATCAATACCCAAAAGAAACAATTACCAACCTTCAAGACTTGCCAACCAACATGAGTTGTTTTGCATTTAATATTGAAAGTATTGATTGAATCAAGGACATCATATTGTATATCAAGGAGATGATCAATGAATCCATCAAACAATTTAATATGATCTCTATGAATCCTTCTATCAGGAACATGGGTCATCATAATGCAAAGAAGATTCATAATATGGGTTCAAAAACATTTGTATGTCCTTAAAATATTCATCATCCTTGAAAGAAAAAGTGCACCTAGGAGGGACATGCACACTAGTGTCAAGTTCCTTAACCTCTCTTGACTGAAACAATGGATTAGCAATGATGTTATACAGGTTAAGATCTTGATCAAACTCATGCAAATATTCAACATAGGCCTTACCATATGTATCAATAAAATCACACGGGTCTTTAACAACTTGTTTTGACCACTCATTAACATCATCAACAAATAAAAATGTGTCATAAATAGGTTTAACATGGGAAAAATTGACTTCTTCAACCGCATAATCAAATTCACCATCGTATGCGTGCATATAAGAAGCTTTAAATGAAAGATGACCCCGGGGTTGAGTTTTTCTATGAAGTTTAAGAATGGTGGTATTTGTAATGTGGGAGGTAGGTTGATCATTAAGCATCATGATATGATCATGATCCTCTTCACATCCAAGCTCTTGACCACAAATAGTGAAGTCATTATAATTAGGCCCTAGGAGAGAGGGCTCCAAAGGTATTTCAAGGTAGGCA